>PVJI01016091.1:0-39101 GCA_004026765.1 Micronycteris hirsuta
GCGTCGCGCTCCCACGGACTGCCCGGCCCGGTGTGCAGAGGTGGCGCATCCCAGACACGCCCTGTCGCGGTCGGCCAGGCCTTGGCCCTCGCCACCGGGGGCTGGAGCCGCAGAAACAGCCCGTGGCGTGGGCTGCGGCCTGGGGCAGCCTGGCGGAGTGCAGCAGGCTGAGCCTCGGCCGGAGCGGTGCGTGCAGGGCTTGTTCACGAGAACCACACCTGTGCTGAAGCCCGATACCGAAACCAGACCCATCCTGACCTCACTGCTGTCCAGTTTCTCCCAGAAACAGCGTCTTACCTACCCAGCCGGTCTGGGCACCCCGTGGGCCACCTGTCACATGGGCCTCTCCATCCCCCCTCCAACCCTGCAGACAGAAGAGACAGTCTCCTGGACAACCTGCAACCCTCCCCCCCCCCCCCCCAAAAAGATGTCCAGGCTCCCCAATAATCCTGTCTTCTCTTGTTGACAGCTCCCTCGCCCCACCCTCCTTCCTATAAAAACCTTCCACGTGGTTCGACCCCTGGGAGGCCCTTCCGGTGCCGAAGGGGCCGTTGCCCGACGCAGGCAGCGCTCAGTAGAGCCGATTAGAAGGAGACCTTCAGGTTTCCTCGGTCCAATTTTTTCTTTTTCTTTTTTAGATTTTATTTATTTACTTTTAGAGAGAGGAGAAGGGAAGGAGGAAGAGGGAGAGAAACATCAATCAATGCATAGTTGCCTCTTCCATGTCCCCCAACCAGGGACCTGGCCCTCAGCCCAGGCATATGCCCTGACTGGGAATCGAACCGGTGACTCTTTGGTTCATAGGCCGGTGCTCCATCCACTGGGCTACACCAGCCAGGGCCAAATTTTGTTTTTTGACAGGCGAGGAGGGCAGGTCGTTGACACCGACTCCCTGGGCTGGAGTCCTGGTCTTGTGGAGTGAAGCTGTGACCTTCTCTGTGAACTGGGCGCATCCCCAGGGCGGGGGAGGGGAAGCCCTTGGGCCAGGCCCAGGACCCAGGACGTAAGGCAACAGGAGCCACTTGGGCTTCTCCTTTCTTCCATTAGTGACTTCAACGAAGTGCTGTTTTCTGAAGCGCAAGGTCCTTCTGCTTCCCCTTTTCTCCCCTGCCCTCCAGGCTGCAGCTGGGGCGGGGGCTGGGGGTGGGGGGAGGCCGCTCCTTTTCAGACCTCTGATCACACCTCCGCCCCTCGGGCACACCCCAGCCTGCGGCCTCCCAGCCCCTGCCCGCCCGCCCTCGCAGCTCGGGAGCTTCCTCCACGCAGCGTGGTCCCCACTGCCCGCCGAAGGAGTCTCTCTGCATTCAGTGCGGCCGTCCCCCTGGCTTGCGCCTTCTGCTCCCTTGTCTCGCCTCAGTTCTCACAGGAAATAAGACCCGGGGAACTGGGGTTATTAGTAGCAGCGATGCCAGTGATTGGGAACCAGGGTTCATGGAGTTTCTGGGAGGTTGTGGGACAGAGTCAGCCCGAGATAGTGAACCGATTTGTCACCCTGTCACCGGGTGTGGACGAAAAGGGGCCGTGGCTTACACCTGGTGGGCTCCGGGGGCCTGCGTGGCGGCCCCACCCCTCAGAGAGAGAGAGAGAGACTGCAGGAGGGTCCACGGTGGGCAGGCCTGTCCTGGCTGGAGCCTCCCTGACCCGGTCAGCCTTCACCCTCCCCGAGGCTGTCTGTGGTCTTCTGCTTCTGAGATGACACACCTCTGGGACAGGAAGGTGATGTCCCTTTCCCCGGGCCCCTCCGGGTGCACCACCACCCGGGCTGAGACCGCAGTCCCCTCACAGCTACTGCAGTCCTGCTGATTGCTGTCACCTCACCCACACCCGCCTGCGGCAACGAAGCACGTGTCTATCATTTCCTTTCCGTCCAATCCCAGAGGCTCCCCGCTGTGCTCTCCCGCCTCCCTGACCTGCCACCGGTGGAGGTCACAGACCCCAACGGGGCCTCTTTAACGTATAAAATGAGGGCACTCTCTCAATCCGTGCAGGGTTTGCTTCCTGGCAGTTCTGGTCAGTTTGGCTGAAATAAATTCATGCAAATTCTTACAGATTTAGACATTTCTTTCCCTGACACGGGTGAAGGAGATCGGGAGGTTCCAGCCGCGCCTGTGGCCCCCCCCCTGCAGCGGCGCCCGCGGCGGGGCTCGCGCTGCTGGGAAAGCCCTGCACCTGGGCGGGGCGCGTGGGCGCGGAGGGGGCCGGTGGGGGTGCGGGTCTTTATTGAAGACCACGGCGGGGAGGTTCCTCTGATGGCTCTGCTGCTTCTCAGGGAGCCTCTCACCGAAGCCGTCGTCAGCGTTCGCTGGTATTTTTCTTGCATGACAAAGGACGCGAGGGAAGTCAGAAGGGTGAGCCTATTTTACAAAAATAGGTGTCTTAGGACCGACAAGGCCTTTCTCTTTCATCACCTTATTTTTCTCTTAAAAACTTTCAAGAAGACACATCCCCCGGAATCAATGTACCTGAAAAAAGGCAATCACTCATGTCGGTGAAACGTGAAAGTAACAAAAAAATCAGCAACACATTCATTGTTAAAGTGACCCTGTTTTAAAAACGATTTGTAAAGGTAACTTTTTTTTAAGATTTTATTTATTTACTTTTAGAGAGAGGGGAAGGGAAGGAGAAAGAGAGGGAAAGAAACATCAATGTATGGTTGCCTCTCCCACGCCCCCTACTGGGGACCTGGCCCACAACCCAGGCATGTGCCCTGACTGGGAATCGAACCAGTGACACTTTGGTTCACAGGCCGCGCTCAATCCACTGAGCCATGCCAGCCAGGGCTGGGAAAGGTAACTTCTGAATGTTGAAGGCGCCACGTACCTGAGAAGCATCTTTATGGTCTGTTCTGTCCTTTCTCACGGGGAACCGGCCTCGCACTGAGGACGTGGCAGACGGCTCACCGCGACCTCAGGCTCACTGTCCATGCGTGACTGGTGTGACCGCGCAGCCCGTGGACAGGGCTCCCTCACAGAGGACGGCCCTGGCGCCCACAGCTCTTTTCTCCCTCCTCTGGGGCTCACGAGACGCCCCCAGGGCGGGCAAGGTGGGGGGCAGGATTGGAAACATGGCCCTCGGCTGGTTTGGCTTCTGTGAGCAGGTCATGGGTAAGCCATGGAAACGCTGTGTCTCGGGGGTCAGTGCCCCCTGACGTTCTGCTGGGTAATCAGTCTGAAGGGAAATTGGGGATCCCGGCTGGGCAGAGCGGCCCTGACAGGGTGGGCCAGGCTGGGGGTGGATCAGCTCAGTGTGCCCCGCTCCTGTCCCCAGCGTCTCAGGAGGGGGCGCTCCCTCCCCCACGAGGTCTGCTGAGGAGGAAAGTCAGTCACGTCAGCACGAAGCCGCTCTGAGCACGACACGGCCGGGGTGCGGGCGCCGTGGGGAGGGGTGGGTTTGCTCCTCGCGTGAGGACGGGCTGCCTGCCTGCCGGGTGGGTGCCCTTGGTGGGACTCGGGCCAGCCCCACGCGCCCTCTGGCCTGGAGTCGGCCACGCGGAGGCCCCGGCCCTGAGCGCCAGGGCCGGCAGAGGTGCCGCGGTGACCGTCCTGCTCACGTTTCTGTCTTCACGCAGGTTTGCTCACGCCCAGAGCCTTGTCACTTTCTCTCTTTCAGGCTCCGAGACCGTGACTCTGACACTATCACTTAGAGTGGAAATAAAAGTAGAGAAACAATGTCCAGACGATATCTGGTTTTATTAAAAATTTTGGGGGGCCTCAAATCATAGCCACGAAAAATAAAGACTCAAAACAGAGAGTCCACAGCTTAAGTAATGACATTTTTCCTCTAATAAATATAGGAGGATTTTATCACTTCATCTCATATAATTTAACTTTGTTCTACCTGCGTTCTTTTTCTACAGCGCAGCGCAAGCAACCAATGCCAAACGAGGGAGGGAATGAATGAATGCATCCATGCTTCGCGGTCCTCGCTGCCGACCCAGAGCGCGCCAAGGCAAGGACAGAGACGCGGTCCCGGAAAAGGAGATGATTCCCCTATCCTGGCCCAAGGACCAAGTCCCCAGGGGCCCCTCCGGCCCGTCCCCATCACGTCTGAGTCCTTGGGTCACATGATCTAGACAACCGTTCTCCTGACCGACAGGCAGTGTCGGCCTGTGGCCCTGATGCAGTCATTGAACACACACACCTCCAGTCCCGCACGAAAGACCTCACTTTGCCTGGTAGGTCTTCCGTGGACAGACATGGCAGGTGAACACGAGCGGAACCCTCCTTTCTCTCCTGGGTCCTGGGGGAGCCCGCCCAAGGCCAGCACATCACACCCGTGTGCCGGCACCGCCCCTCACCAAGGCTCAGTGTTTATTTCTTAGCCATGAGGGCGGCTGGGGGCACACGCATTTCCTGAGGGTTTGAGCGTGGGGGGCAGTGACAAGGCCAGACCTGCGGGCCCAGGGAGTGCTCCCCACTTTTCAACCAGGCTCCCCGCCTCGAACAGAAAAGCTGCCCACACGGAGCCACGGGGGCCCGTGGTGCCCGGGAGGCAGGATGCTCACTCACGAGGAGCTGCGGGTTGTGCGCTGGCACACGGGGCAGTCGGAGGGGAAACCCCGCTCGGCGGTGAGTCATGCACGCGTGTCTCAGGGGGTTCATTGCGAAACACTGTCATTGACAGTGAAACGTGGGCACGCCAGGCGTGCTCTGGACACGGGCAGCGAGCCCTGTTGCCCAGCATCGGCGTTTTCAAGGCACGGCTTTAAATTAACGAACATTATTTGATGTAAAGCTCTCTTAATTCTGCACGACTTCCCCCGAAAGAAGTCGCTTCCAGGGACATGCGGGTAAACCCATCTCAACGAAAACAGCGCCCCGCTCCCCCGTGCTTGCCGCTCCCGCGGCGCGAGCGCTAGCACCGTGGCCAGGTTCTAGCTCTCGATGGCTGAACGGCTGTCCACAGAATTTCTCACCCCCCGCCCAAGAAACTTCTAGAACAGGAAAAGGGCGATTTGGGAACTCTGTGCGCAGACTAGCGGCCGAGAGATTCCTGCTCCACCCTGCGGTAGCTGTGTGCCTTGGAGTGAGTGGCCGCGCCGCTCCCTCCGCCTGTGCTCGGGCCTGCGCTGGGGGTGCGGGCCGACGGAACAGTGTCTGCGAAGGTGGGGTTTTATGGGTGTGAGTAAACTGTCCCTAGCAACGAAGGGAAATATAAGTGATAGAACAAGAAAAAAATCATTTCGTAAGAAAACACATTTTAAAAGTTGCGTTCACATCAGGGATACCCAACCTCCCATTTCGTCAGTAAAACACTGGCTGAGAACAGACCTGCCCAAGCCAGCAGGGCTCCCTGGCCGCCCCAGGACAGCGCTCTGCCGCGGGGGCCTAGGACGGGTCTGGGAGGGGCCTGGAGGGAGAGGCCCGGCAGCAGACGACTGTGTGTGGATGCAGGTGCGCCTGCTGGGCGGGGGGCTTTGTCCACAGCTGCACACCGGGTTCCTTCCTTTCGTTCTTTTCTTTTTATCCCCGCCCTTGCTTCCTAATTGCCTTGACCTCTGAGCTCTCCGCTGGGCAGGGCCAAGCCTGTGCCATTAAATGCTCACTTGGAGGCTGAGTTCTCGTGAGCGCGGTCACTTTCCGGATTAGTCACGCCACTCTCGTTCGCCCGCTCCCGGACCCTCGGGGGGAGCGCATTTCTCTGCCCCCTTTGAGGAGAGGCATGGCTACAAGACGTGGTTTGGCGACGAAATCTAAGAGGCAGCGGCGAGGCCCGCCTCCTGTGCGCCGGTCGCTGAGGAAGTGTGTGTTCGGGAGGAAACCAGTCAGCCGCCTGCCGCCTGCTGCGGGGCGTGGACGGTGAACGAGAGGACAAGTGTGCCGGCCCAGGGGGCTTGCGGGCTGTTTCTCAGGGACGCCCGCCCTGACCCTCTGGGCCGTGGACAGCAGGCGTCCCCTTGTGGAGGGGCGCGGTTCGGAGGCAGCCAGGGGACGCAGGGAACAGCCTCACCGATACGGAGAGGGAGTCTTCGCAGATGGGGACGGCCCGCACACGAAGGGACCAGAGCCTGACCCGAGCGAGAGCTCTTCTGCGGTGCCAGGACTTGCCCGCCCGGCAGCTGCCTGGCTGGGGAGGCCGACCGAGCCCCAGGGGCCCCTTGCCTGGTCCCCCGTTCAGACGCCCGCCGTCCAAAGGAGCCTGTCTGCAGTAACCGCTCACGATTACTTCCCGCATCTCTCCACCTCACCCACTGCCTGCCTCCTACTCTCCTCCTTTCCTGAAAAATGAGAAGCAGTGAAGTGCCTACTATGTGCCGGGCACTGCACAGCTTTCTAGAAGGGCAGAGCCAGAGGGCTGTGGTTTGGCTTTGGAGGAGCTTCTGTCGAGGCTGGGCTCACCAAACCAACAGTGCCGGCATGAAACGGCGAGCGTCGTGCTGGGCGAGGGACGCGCAGAGTAATGCGCTGGCTCAGAACCACAGGGAGGGACTCTGGCCTTCCGCAGCTCAGCCGTGAACTTCAGATCAGTCCAGACAACCACAAACACCCTAGCAGGGAGGTCTGCAGCCAGGATCAAACTCTGCCAGTCACAACTCTGGGAGTGTCGTGAGCAAGCTCAGACCATTGCGTGGAAACAGAAAGGCAAGTGGTTAAACACGCAGAGTGTGTGAGGAACGTGTGGGAAGCGTCTGCTCCGCGCTGTGGCGCCGAGGCAGACCTTTCCACCTCACGCAACCCCCTCTGTGTGGAAACAGTCGTCAGCTCTGAAAACGCCCGACATGGAAATCATCGAACAACAGAGCAGATCCAGGAATGGCGTCCCGCGCCCTGGGCTGCAGCCGGGGGCGAACAGTGTCAGAGAACGTCTGGCCGACGGCTGTACATTCAAAACTCATAAACTGTGACCGGTGGAGGAATTTCTACTTTCGTTTTAATGCACTTTCATCATGACAAGGTAGAACTGCAATAAATGTGAAGAACAACTGCAGAATGTGCTGTTCGGTCTGTTACTCAGCCAAGCAGACCCCGTAAAACAAAACGTGAAATCATTCAGAAAAGACGTCAGCACGCGGCACACAGCCAACCAGACGCAGCCTCGCACCCGCCGCCGCCGCCGTCGGGCGTTTTATTCGGGCGGGTGAAGTCCAGCGACTCACGGGCTTACGATAAAGGCACGGTCCAAGGCTCCAAGCGCTTATTTGGGAAACGCCGTTATTTGGGATCAAGCATCTTGAGCTGTAAGGCTGCGAGCGGCTTCCTGAGTGCAGTTCCCACCGTCAGCCTCCGCCCTTACAAACCAGGGGACGCTCCTCCCGGGACACGGGAAACACATGCAGCGGGCGGCGGGCGGGCCCTGGCCCGCGCTCAGTCTCCGTCGGCGGCGGGGGCAGCAGCGTGGTCACTCCCTCGGGCTGCGGGGCTCGCTCCCCGGTGGCTGGGAATGGCAGGCAGCACCCGGCTCGCTCGGAGAGGTCCGCCCGACAGGACTGCGGTGGAGACAGAAGGAGACACGTTCAGAGGTGGCGCTACTCAGAACCTCGCGAGTTGGCAGAAGTGTGGTCTTCCCTCAGGAGCGAAGGCGAGGCTGAGGAGCGTGTGGGGGTGGGTGCTGGACTGCAGGAGCGGGCTGCGTGTGCGTGTGCGTCAGCCCGCCACATGTGCTCAGCAGCGTCAAGGACACATGGGCACAGTCCAGGGCCTTGGCCTCCCTGAGCCCCGCCAGGGTCAGGGGGACAAGCAGCTGCCTTTGTTTAGACACCTGAGACTGGTTTCGGCTAAGCACGGGACTGGGCTTGAACTGCACTCAGCAAGTGCGTTTGCGCCACCTGGAACCCTCCCTGCACAGCCCCTGGAGGGCAGCGGGCCAAGGCCCGGGCTTCTGCGGCCCTTTGCGACACCAGGACCATCCCTCCACCACTCCCTTTCCTCCTCTGCAGAAACGGAGGGTCCTCCCGGGACGTCCTGGCTCACTGTTGTCACCTGGAGAGCTCCAGGGCTTTGGCCCGGCCCCTCCACGGTGCAGGCTGCGGTGCAGCAGGCACACCGGGTGATTGCTCTGGGAACAGCTGCCAGCGGTCTGGCGTTGGGCAGCTCCTACGTCCCCTAACGGCCACAGTCAAGAGGCATGGAGGGCGCGTGTGCGTGCGTGTGCGGGCAGGCCTGGGCACATGCGGTGCCCCGTGGCCGGGCTGGGATGGGGAGGAAGGAAGAACAGTGGAGTGCAGGAACCTCGCCGGTCTCGGAGGCGGCTGCCTCAGCGTCCAGGTGGTGCTCCCAGCTCCAACATCGACTCGTGAGTCGAGTGGCCTCTCCAATCTGTCCCCTCTTCTACGCGGTGGGAGCAGTGGGAGGCTCTGCCCCAAGGACAGTGTCTGGGTGTCGGCCGGAACCTACTTTACAACCAGCACCTCAGGTGATACTTGCAAACGCTCAAACGTGAAGATCCCTGGCTGAATAGAACCCATTAACATGCTGTATGGCGAGACATTTTTGTATAAAATGTATCAGAAATCGGTGACGCCAAAAGTACCACTGACGGGCAGCGTCTGTCTGACTGTCCTGTGTCCAGAACAATGCGCCGCCTGTGGACGCAAGCGGGACAGACCCTCTGTCGTCCACCGTGGGAAACCAACCCGTGCCAAGGGGCCAACCTAAGAGAAGGATTTTAAAGCGCCTTCTAAACACATGAACTAGCACGTAGCCAAACACACTGTTTTTATAGTCCAAACAGAAACACTCCTCAAGGGAAAGAGTAGCTTTTTGTGTTTTTTTAAAAAAAAACAAGCATCACCGAGACGGATGAGGCTGTGACAACTGTCTCTGCTCTGTTTTCCTGTGATTGACAAGCGCTGGCATGAATGTGCACTTGAAAAACGAAAGTAAACGGAAACGGCCTCGGCCGGGCCCGGACACGTGGACACGCGGACATGCGGACACGCGGACACGCACCCGGGAGCCCAAGGGGACGGACGATACTCACACTTCTGGTCGGGCAGGGGAGCCAGGCTGTTCCGGCTGAAGGGAAGGTCCCTGATTTTGGCTCTGTTTGGGGACAGGAGCTGAAAATTCTGTCCTGGGGACAAACAGACGCGCATCAGTCATTCAGGAGCCGACCAAGTGCGAGTTAGAGAACGCAGCGGGCGCGGGAACCAGAGACGTCGTTAGTGGCCACCCCGTCTCAGACGCTAACGACAGCAGCGCGACAGCTGCCCTTGACTGGATTTCCGCTGTGTGCCCACCGCCGTTTAAACGAAAGGAGAAGGTACCAAAGGCATTTCTGGAATGAACTAGTTTAAGTAAAACTTTAAAACCAAGCACAGTGGGCCGCCCATGCTATAAAACTCAGAAGTTGGAAAACCAGAATAGGTCATAATGTATCACGCCGTCACCAAATCCGTGGTGAATGAGTGGGCGCCGGGTGGGGCATGTTCTTCAGAGCCGGGGCCTCTCGGCCCTGGCTGGACACGGGAATGACCCGAGGGGTCAAGGAACTACCGCTGCCCAGATCGGTGAGGCGGGCACCTCCGGGCCGAGCCGGGGCGGGAGTTGCCGCCCCAGCAGGCGCAAGTCCTGGGGGACGGCTGCCGTCCAGCTCAGACTTTGACCGGTGTGGTGCTCCGGCCACAGGCACCAGCTCTGGGGAGCCGATGGCCAGGTTCTCAGGAACTTTGAGAGCTGGTGGCCGTCACCGTGGGGCTGGGGCCGCAGCCACAGCAGACGAATTTACACCATGGAAGTGAGTGGGCACCGATTCCTCCTGAAGGATTAGCTGTGACCCCTTCCCAACTCGCGACCTAAAAACAGAAGGGAACATGCAAGGGACTGAGGCCCATTTGAACAACTGACCAGGTGGGACAATGGACAGGAGCTCAGACCCCGGGGTCCGGCAGGACTCGGCTCAGTCCCCAGCTTGGGCGGGCGATGCATCCTCTCGAGCCCTCAATTCTGCGTATGTGAAACAGTGAGAACCACTGTTGTCTCTCTTCCAGTTGTCAAAGAGATGAAACGGGGGGCCAATCGCACAGCATGCATTTAGGGTGCAGGGTCACCCCTCAACGAACGCCAGTAGTCACTGCAGACTCGTTCTGCGCAGCATCTGGCAGGCCCTCCTGGGTGGCGGAGCATGCCCGGACTTGGCCTTTCGCCCGCGAGCCTGCAGGGCCCCGGGTCAGCGCAGCAAGGCTGGCAGGCTCCAGTCTCTCAGGAGTGGGGGCAGGAGAGGGCGTCAGCCAAGATGCACCTTCCACCCGCGCAGATGAGACCACAGCAGGCCTGCGGGCCGGCCGGCCCTCCGAGCGGAATCCGGTCTCCCTGGTGGATGTTCTCCAGTTATGTTTCTATTCCTTTGGACTCGGAAGGTCAAATAACTTCATAAGCCGTTATTTACAACAAACAAGCCCTTCCTAAGCAGAATGGCAGCAAAACCCACATCTGCTCGTGCATGACCCACCCACGAGCGTCTGAGCAGAAACCCGCAGAACAGGACCTGAGAGGACGGCAGCTGTGGACGATGTTTATTAGGCGCTCACTGCGGCTGGACACCGGGCCGCCCACTTAAACAGCGGGTGCGAGCCTGTGAGCCGGACAGCGCCCTCCCTGGTGAGACGACACTGCTGCGGCCACAGACACTGGCCGGGGAGTGGGCAACCGTGGGCAAGGCCACAGGCTGGCAGTCCCGGCGCCGCCCCGGCTCCCATCGGCCTGGCCCAAGGACTCAAGCCTGCCTCCTCCCAGCAGCCAGAGCAGTGCTGGGAAGTGGGGGCGGGGGGGGGGCTGCGTCCACGGTATGGGGCGAGTGGAGGGTCCACCCCAGGGACCGGGCATTTGGCTCCATTTCGAAGGACAGGGTGGGGCTGGGGCAGCCCAGGGCCCTCTTCTCTGCACCGCAGGCCCCTCCAGGGGGCTCGGCTGTGGGGACAGGGCCGAGGACAGCCTCCGAGGACCAGGAGGGGGAGGGGTTTCCGCACTTGCAGGGAAGGACCGGAGGGAATGGAGGGTGACAGGCACTGAAGGGACGCCTCCCGTGGGCACTCGGCGGCTGCGCGGCCGCCGTGTCCAGAGTCCAGAGGTCAGAGCGGGCCACAGTGGGAGAGACAAGCAGGCTGGCGCAAGGCCCACGGGTACCGTGGGGCAGCGGAGAGAGGGAGCGCAGAGGTCACAGCTCCTAGAGCCCCGAGGACCCCGCTTCCTGGCCAGCTCCCAGGCCTGCCGCTCTGCCTCCATTACTTCACCTCGAGGAGGGGGACGGCCACCCCTCTGGCGCTGCTGGGGGAGCCCAGCTCACGCCCCAGCAAGTTGTAGCTGCGCCACTGTGACGTACAGTCAGCAGGAGCCCCAGCCCCGCAGAGGTCAGAGGTCAGGGCGACGTTGACAGTGACGGCGGTGTTCTGAGCTGCGTCCTCAAAGGCTGTCGGCTGAGCACAGGGCCAGCCGAAGGTATGGGGTTGGCCAAAAAGTCCGTTTCGTTTTCTCCCAGGCGATGGCCGAAGCAGTACTTAGCTGTCTTTAACTTCACTTGAAACAACTGTGTAACACTGTGTTGTGACCGCTGTCCTATCAGTGTGCATTGAAAAATCATGACAAAACTGGCGAATTTTTGTGCAGCCAGATTAATATTGAAGATGGAAGAAGATACGTAACATGTTCTGCATATTACGCTTTATTATTTCAAGGAAGGTAAAAACGCAACTGGAACGCACAAAAAGGTTTGTGCCGTGTGTGGAGAAGGTGCTGTGACCGATCAAACGTGTCGAAGGTGCTTTGCGACGTTTCTTGGTGTTATCGACATTTTGGCCAAATAATTCCTTGCTGTGGGGCTGCCTCATGCAATGGAAGAAGTTGAGCAGCACCCCTGGCCTCCACCCACTGGAAGCCAATAGTGGCAGAGAGGCGACGTACTCAAAATAGCTAGTCAATAAAGTTATTGGTGAAAATGAAAAACGCATCTTTTATTTTACGGAACAAACTGTATGGACTTTTTGTGTAACCCAATAAAAGTGACAGGAACAGGGATGCCCCAGGGTGCAAAGGCACAAGGGGTCCCGGAGGATCTGTTCGGGGGGTGGGGGGGATAGCGCCAGGCAGGCTGAGGGAGCTGGGGTGGGGGGGTGTGCTGGGAGGACTGTCTGCCTCAGTCTGGGAGACTTGGAGCCCTGGACGGGATGGTCTGGAACGGAAGGGTCACAGGACCAGAGGGAGGAGGGTGCATTGTTTCTGGGATGGTCTAAAAAATTCCAGAGAAGGAAGTTCTCTTGTGAGCAAGGAGGGAGCCCAGCACGTCCTTCCTCTCCTTGTGAAGGCCTGTGAGTAGCCAGGCTGGGAGCTTCCTGTTCCATTTTCTCTGGAAGCCGCTGGCAAAGGAGGAAGTGGACGAGCTCCAACGGCCGCAGGGGGCGAGGGCCTGCCCTGCGTCTCTCCCTGTCCTGTGTGCCGACCATTACAGCTCACGTTCAGGGCCCCGAAGCAAGGGTGGGGTGTCCACGCCAGGAGCTTGAAGGCAGCAACTCCGAGCCCACATTGTTGCTGCTGGGAAGGAGAACACCCGACGTTCCATCCAAGTTCGAGCTGGCGCTGCGAGGATTTCTAGTAGCTGACCGACTGCCTTGCCTCGCTCGACTCGCACGTCCCGTGCGCGAGCTCAGATGCACAAAAACTACCGCTGACAAAAAATACCAGCCGGCGTGCAGACGCCTCGGGGGTCCTGAAAACAGCATTTCGAATTGGGTTAAAAATGTCCACAAAACTAAAACCCACAGGCAGGAAACCCCTTTACTTGGGGAGGACGGTGCAATTTCTAAGAAGAGCACCCTGTACTGCCGGTCATCGGGAGGCTACTGACAAAAGGCACTTTGGAATTTAGGGACAGGCACGGGTAGCCCCGGAGGTGCCTCCCTGCTCAGGACGTCCACGGTGGGGTTCTGACGCTTCACTGACGGGCTGCAGGGCTCGGAGCCCTTTGGGTTTGCTTTTCTGGGCCACGCGAAGTGCAGTTAGAAAGGGCCCCATGGAACCTGACGGTCCCGGCGTCGCATCCAGAGGGGGAGGAACAGTGGCCCGGAGACGTGGCCTGTCTCGCTTTATCAGTCAGTCTTCATCCAGGAAAACAGAGGTCTCTCCCGGTCTTTGAAACAGAGGGAGTTTCAGACAAAAAGTTGGCTGTACTGGTCAAGGGAAAGCTGAGAAGCCAAACACAGCACCAGGTGGAGGGACAGCCCAGGCACAAGCTGACCCCGCCAGGCTGGGGGTGAGGCGAAGAGGTGGTCTTACCTCGGCCTAGAGACTCGTGGGAGCCAGAACGGCAGAGTGGGGGCCGTGGGGAGGGGCTGGGAGGAGGGGCCACTGCAGGGCGGGGAGGGGCTTCCATAGCAAGCTCCTGCTCTCTACCTGCATCTCTGGCACCTGGCGCAAAGCACCGGGAAGCAGCTGGCAAGGCTGCTGGGAAGCGGAGTTCCGGGAGATGCCGGGGGCGTGGCAGGGAGGCGCGGAGAAGCCGGGGCAAACGGGCTGCAAACGCTTACGTTTCAGTTTCATCATCTTAACACAGGGAGCGCGTGCTGCTGCGTCCCTAAGGCCCAGGGCCTGGCGTGGTTAAACATCACCAGTGGGGTCCTGGCTGGTGTGGCTCCGTGGGTTGAGTGCCAGCTGGCAAACCGAACGTTCATCAGTCCTATTCGCAGTCAGGGCACATGCCTGGGCTGCGGGCCGTCTCCAGTGGGGGGAGGGGGGCGGGGATCGAGAGGCAACTGACGGATGTTTCCCTCTCATGCCATGTTCCCCACCCTCTCCTTGTCCCTCCCTCCCCCTCTCTCTGAAACACAAGACAAAACCACAAACCGATGGGTGTGTGTCTAGCCCCGTGTTCAAGTCCCTGCTCTATGGGCTTAATACCCGTCAGCTCTGACCCTAACGGCGGCCCGCCCCTGACAAGTTAGGCGGTGTTGTCTCCCGTTTTTCCAGATGAGGAAATGAAGGCTCAGAGAAATTAAGTGATGGCACATGACTGGCCGAGCCAGACTCCGACCCAGACCGCGGTGCTCGGATCCCTGAGCCACAGCGGCGCTGCCTCTTGATAAAGGAGGGTGACAGACGCTCAGTAGCCATTCGGTGATTGAGTGCCTGACCGAGCCTTTCCGGTGAGAGCGCCGCACGATCTCGTACCTCAGCCCGAGAGAGAGCAACTGAGTCAGGGCGCGGTCAGGTTAGCAAGTCTGCACCCCGGAAAGTTCGCGTGCAGGCCGCATTAGCCACGACTCTGGCCCAGAATGGCGGCCGGTGATCGGCACTCAAGACGCTGGGAGAGGCCAGATGACACCCGCTTTCACTTAGGGCACCTGAGTCCAGGGGATTCAAGGAAGAAAGTGGGCACTGGCCTGGCCGGCGGCACCGTGGTTGGAGCATCATCCTGTAACCCCAAAGGCAGCGGGTTCGATCCCCAGTCGGGGTGCAGAAGAGGCAGCCAACAGATGGTTCTCTCTCACGTCACGTCTCTCTCGCTTTCTGTCTCCCTCCCTTCCTCTCTCTCAAGTCAGTGAGCACGTCCTCAAGGGAGGGTTAGAAACAAAGACACGCAGAAACAGTCTGTCACCATTTTTCGCAGCCCTGACTCCCGGCGGCTGTCACCCCATCCCCTCCCCGACGGGATCCCTGTCTCTGGAGAGGCTGCCGGGAGTGAGGACGGAGGAAGCCACACTTTACCTGCTGACGAGCTGTGCAGGTGGGGGAGGAGCGGAGGCCCCGGGGCGTCCTGCTGCCTGGGTCTGCCGCACAGCAGCGGGTCCAGGAGCCTGTCGGCCGCAGACACCGGCCACGCCTGGCAGAGCCCCTGGCGGTGATCGCCGCGCCAGGGGTCACTCCGCAGCGCCTGGCCGCCCAGCCTGCTGTGCAGTAAGTCCTGCTCGCTCCGGCTCTTCTGAGATGCTGGGCCCGCGTGCGGGGGGCCAGGGCCCGGGCCCAGGTCGGCGTGGGAGGGGGCCCCAGGACAGGCCGTGGGGAAGCTGTTGCCCGCGGTGATGGGCGGGAGGCTCTGCGTTCTGATTGGTGGAAGTCCCTGACGGGCCAGAGGCCTCTTCTCTGGCCACAGGTATTTTGAATCCTCGGGGGTCCTCTTTTTGAAGCCAACCATGGGCCCCTGGTCACCAGGCTGCTCCTGGCAGTTGGCACCCAGGACGCTGTCAAAGGTGGTGATGATGTCATCGACTTCCGAGGGGGGCTCCCCCCTGGGAGCGTCCTGGCGGCCATCCTCCGGAGAGGCCTTCTGCTCTTCTTTCTTGCCTTTGCTGAAGATCTGGTTGAGCACGCCGAACCGTCCCTCCTTCTTCTGGGGCCTACCGGGCTGGGCAGGAAGGGGGCGCGCAGGCTCCACTCTGTGAAATACCGAGGACAAGAGGCAAGGTCAGCAGGTGCAGGGGACGCCCCCAACCGAGTCCTCCGTCCAGTCCCGCCCCTGGGCTCAGCCCTCTCAGGTCAGAGTGACACACCGGGACTCACCACCCCTTCTACACCAGCGATTTTCACCCCATGAGCCGCAAGTTTTAGAACACATGCTGCCTGGCTGTTCAGTCAGGGGCACGGACCTCTTTTCCCTTAGACTGTCAAATAATAAAAAATGGCAACAGCTAACACAACAATAGCCGTCTAGTGTGAATGGATCAAATTCATACCGATTTTTTTGGTCAGATCTGTAAAGGATACAATGTATTCTTTGGTGTGCCGCAGGATTTGAGTGACTGGTTTATGTGTCTGAGGTGGAACAGGCTGGAACTCGCTGGTCTGCATAGAAGAGCTTCCTGGACACGTCCCGTCCTTCCCAGTTAGAACGGGTCCTGGGCACCGTTGGTGCCCCCTTGCTCAGAGGCTGTCCTTTCAGATTGGCCCCGATGGTCTGTTTTCACCACTGAGAACAGCTGGCAGCGTCCTGCTCTCTCTTCTCAAGGACAGGCAGGCATGGGGTAAGGACGCAGGCCCTCAGCCAGAGACGAAGGCCAAGGCGAGTGCAGCTGCGTGGAGTCAGAGGCCCCGAGGTGTCCAGCAGGGCAGCCCTGGTCGCAGCCTCTCTGAGGGTGTGGGACCCTGGGAGACCGGGGCAGGGCTCTGACACACCCCCCCTCGGGAAGCCTGCCCCCCTGGTGCTGGCGGTGTGCTTTTTGAGTCCCTTCCTGTCCTCACTAAGTTCCCTACCGGAAAACATCTCATGGAAAGTAGGCTGAAGGAGACCGAGGAGAGAAGCTGCCTCGGGCTTCAGCGGCAGAAGAGGAAGCTCGAGGGCCAGAGATGGGAGGGAGGGAAGTGAGCGGCAGGGACCGGCAGGCACGTCCCAAGGGGAGAAAGGTCAGTGGCCAGCCGCACACGTGGGGCTTCCCTGGGCACTGCTCTGTGTTTGCCCCTTGGAAACTTCTGTTCTCTTCCGAGGCCACAGTCGACGTACTGCTTTCCGCGGCGTGAGTGGAGGACGCGGCCTGACCGCGGTGCGGCCCTAGAGCCACCCTGCTCCCAAGAACGAGAGCGTGGCAGGCAGTCGGGACACTTGTATCCCCAGGGAGGTATTTTTATCTACCCCTTCCACCCTCTGGGAGGCACTTGGAGACCCTGAGCACGGCTTCCGGACGCTCGGGCTGCTGGAAAGCGCCCCAGGAGATTTCTAACCCTGCTTCAAGTTCCCCTGTCCACTGTGTCCCGTGCTGAGGGGCTGATGCTGCTTCGGCAGCTGTGACAGTCACCTCCTTAACCGCTAGCAGGAGATTCTGGGCTGGTGGGCCTCCCAGCATGGCCACGAGCCCTGGGGGCAGGTCTGGACAGCCTTCGGGGGCTCGTGGGGTGCACGGTGACACTGAGAGGGGACTGGTCTTCCTCACTGCGCTGCTTTCACACCAGGGACGCAGCGGAGACAGAGGGCGAGACTGGGGCGACCGGGACCCAGGCAGGGCAGCGGTGCCCACGAGCTCGCTCCACAAGCCCTGCCATTTAACTCAGCAAAGCCCAGTGTCATTTGGACGATACTCGTAATGAGTGAACCGGTATTTTTCAAATGACCAAAGCAAGGTGCTACAAAACCGTGCGCGTGGACAATGGATTTGAACGTCACAGAAAGTGTCCACTCGTAAGGTGACGTCTACCCTGCAGACAGCTGCCGGCCAAGCTTCGGCGTGGCGCCACTGTCCCCACAGTGACCCGAAAAGGCGACTGGAAAATCTCCCGTCGGGAGCTGACCTGCACCCGACCCTTGGCACAGTCGGACGGAGGAGACGCGTCTGCACAGCAGAAGTGACTGTGGCTGGATCTCCTGTGTATTTCTCCTTGCGTGCTTATTTTTGCTAATAATTAGTGGTAGGAGTTTCAGATATTGGTACTTTACTACTGAAAAATAGCACAGTTCTTATGATTTTGTGTAGAATGACTTGCTGACCACAAAAATCCCCTAGTAAATCTAATACTGGCTATTTTCCCCACATGGAGGAGTTAAAGATAAAATGAAACTTTGCTGCCAGACCGCTGAAGGAAGCCGTTGCTGGGGACGCCTCCTGAGCCGTTACCACTTGAAGGCTCAGGATTTATTGGAGTCACTACCCCTCCCTTACCCTGGACAGGAATGAGACCAGATGAATAGGGAAGGTAGGAGTCTTAGTTCCATATAAAAACTAAATACATGAAAGCAGGTACAAAGAACAACCCCCCTCAAGATAATTAGCCAAAAAGTCCTAGTTACTCAGACTATTCAACGTCAACAAACAAAGACTAAGTTGTACACAAACCTTTAAATCACTCCTTGTACCCTTTTTAACTTAGAACAATCCCTAGGACCTTAATAATATCTAGTTATTAATTAGTACCTGAAAGTTTGTGCCTGACACTGTTCTTAGCAACGTGATTAATAAACCTCTTTGTTCAGCAAAATTGAAATCTGAAATGTTCTGTACTTTTACTGGTTGATTGTGTGTTAGCTTTCTCCCGCCTTGATGATTTATGCCATGCACCTGTTTCTCCTCATAATTGTAAACCCCTCCCTATAAAAATAAAGAAAAACTTCTTCGGAGGGTCAGTCATAGCCCTGAGGCCCGGCTGGACTCCGGCACTCCACTGAGGGGGTTTGGATTTGTTTCCACCTCTGCTGTCCCTCCTTCGGGAATCCTGAGACCTGCCGAGGCAGGACCCCGGCACCCGTCCAGCCACGTGTCTCCATGAGGCCGGGTCGCTCTCGCACACGTCAGTCAGAACGACGGCCGTGCCACACTGAACGCAGGGGCCGCGGCAGTCCCGCCGAATTCTGCTGAACTTCTGTTCCGACGTCGGAGAGATTCGCCAACCAATGCCGGACTCTTTCCGTGACAACACTTTCCGTGTTTTGTGCCATGGGTTATTCCAACTAAGAGTGCGGTATTTATGTCAACGTGTAAATATAAAGCGTTCATTATTCCTTTAAATGGACAGCTGAATAAATGTTACACTAAAAATGTTCTCAGTTTTAATGGTTAATGTGTGTGCGTTAAGTGGCATGATCATGAGCTCCGTAGGGGTCCCCCGCCGTTTTTGAGAGGATGAAGGGGCCTACGAATACAGGGTGTGAGGACTGAGGGTGCCAGTGGGGGGGGGTAAGACCACATGCTGGAGGGAAGAGGGAGGGGGCAAAGGGAACGAGGAGGCTGAAGTCCCGGGAACGGCAGGTGGACGGACTCACTGCCATCGCTTCGCTCCACAGAGGCGAGGGCAGGTCACTGCATTCAGACAGTGGCGGAGGCAGCCGGCAGGGTCTCGCTGGGCTGGCCCTGACAGCAGCTGGCGAATTGGCAAGTTCCCTCCGACTGGGGTGGGGGGAGGGCGGCGGGAACGCGCGCCCCGTGCCCCGCTCACCTGCTGTCCCGGGAGAGGAGCCGGACGCAGGCCAGGTGGCCGCCGCGGAGCGCGTAGGCCAGGGCCGCGCTGTCGTGCACGTCTCGCAGGCCGCTGTCCACGCCCAGGTCCAGCAGGGCCTGCACGCACGCCGCCTTCCCCGCCGCCGCCGCCCAGTGCAGGGGTGTCCTGGGGACCAGCGGGAGGGAACACAAGCGCGTGAGCGCGCGCGACGGCCGCTGCTGCGCGCAGGGGAGGCGGGCGGCTGGTGCGCGTGGGGAGGGTTGGTTGGGGAGACAGGTTGCAGGCCCGAGCCTGGCGCCCCCCGCCTTCCGCCTCCGCGCATCTCCCAGGAGCGGGAGGTGCGGGGTCAGAGGGCGGGGCCTGTACTCCACGTGCCTTCCACGAACACCGGGCCCTCACCCTCCTCCCGGCCGAGTGTCAGCCCGGCCCCGACACCCGGCCGGGTGGGTGGCCGAGGGACGCTTCCCTGGGGTTTTCTCCGGGGTTTACTTCCTCAGCCGTGAGCTGAGCTCCTGAAATGTGTGTTCAGTCGCCATTTGTTTCCTCACTGAAATGACTCAGTGCCCTTTGCCCGGGAGAGTTGGTTTTTCTCACTAGTTTGGGAGGGTCTGTGCTCACGGTACTGACCTCACAAGACGTCCTTACGCAAACACGTTCTCCAGTTCGTTGCTGGACTTTTAAGTTTTTAGTGATCTTCCGTAAATTTTTTTAAATGACCTCTTCGTTTTTGTTTCTTTCACAATTTTATGCTTAAAAAGCCTTTCATCAGCCGGGAGGTAAATAAATACTCATCATTATTTAGAGCTTTATTAAAATGTAAAACCTGTACTTTTTAAAATAAAATGAAAAGAAAAAGCCAGAGAGTGGGAGAAAATATTTGCAAATCGCACATCCAATACGGGGCTTATATTCAGAATATATGAAATCTTTCAATACGGAAATACAGAAGCCCTGAACAGACACTTCATCAGAGAAGCCACACGAATGGTGAATCAGCTCAGGAGAAGGTGCTCAGCAGCCTCGGTCCCCAGGGAGACGCAGATTAAAACCACGGGGAGACACCGCCGCAGGGCCATCGAAACAGCCAACGCCCAAAAAGAGAAGCACACGCGCCCTGGCGACGCCAGGTGCTGGAAGACAGGAGACCCTGGGGCCTCGGCGCGTGGCCGGCAGGACTTGGAATGGTGACGGCCACCTGGAACACGGCGTGCCGGTTCCTTGTGTGTGGACACGCACTCGCTGCGTGAACAAGCTCACATCCGGATGCTGCTCGGCTCGAGAACCAAGCACTCACGTGCACACACACCCGCCGTGAATGTAGGCAGCTGCGTCGTAATCGCCCCAAGTGCAATCACTCTACGCCTTCCACAGGCAGCTGCACCGGCGAACGGCAGCTCCCCACCCAGCGGAGCGCAACTCCGCGCGGAAGGCCGGCCTCTGCCCTGCGGAGCGATGCGGGTACAACCCTGACGCGGCCTGCTCAGTGAGATGGGACGGTCTCCCACGGTTCCACACCGCGTGTTCCGCGGATACGGCTTCTGGAGAAGGCAGGCCTCCGCGAGGAGAGCTGATGGGGCCAGGGCAGGGAGTCGGGGAGCTGATGGGGCTGGGCAGAGTCGGGAGAGGGCTATAAAAACACCAGGCGAGCTGACGCTGGAACGGGTGGTGTGTTTGGAGTCTCGTTTGTGGCGGTTACAGGAACCCGTGAGCATGCTGAAATCATGTGGCTGCACACCAAAAGGGTGACTCTGACTGTAAATTTTTAAAAAATCAATACTTTCTTCTACATTTATTTGGATTAAAAACACTGCATGTGGGTTTGCATGTGCGGTGAGGGGTGCGGCCATGCGGTTTCCCAGGCACAGGGCCCGGGGCCCCAGCGCTGGTTGTTACGTCCATCCATGTGGTGGGACCACGTGCCAGACCCTGGCCTGGGTGCGGGTTTCCTGCCCTCCCTTGTCCCCCCATGAAAGACGGTGGTTGGCTCTGTGTTCAACCTCAGGGCAGATGCGCAGGACAGAAAAGAGAAACGGTGTCTCTGCGTCCAGGGCCAAGTCCAGAGCTGAGCGCCGGTCTGGAGCGAGGGAGTCAGACCCCCGCACCCCAGCTGTCCGACACGGGGGCGGGGCCCACGCAGGGGCTCTGGCCCCGGGGACGTCCGGCAGGTCATCCGTGTGGCTCTCTAGGTAGTGGGGCCGTAGGAGGGTAAGGGGGGCACAGGGAAGGGGACCCTCCTGTAAGTGGGGTCCCCACGAAGAGAATGGCTAGGCTTCCTGTCAGTCCCTCTGGGAAGGGCCGTCCTGGGGAAGGACAGGAGGGCCTGGGAGCCACTCCCTGGCCTTGCGCTGGGGTCCTGTGGGCGCAGCCCGTGGTCGCCCAGTAGGACAGAGCGGGCCCAGCGGGGACGCCTGTGAGGACAGCATGTCCAGTGTTTGCAGAACAGCTACGTCCAGTGCCCGAGGTCCCCCCACGCACAGGCTTTGTTGGTGGTCAACCGAACACCCTCCTCCTCGCCTGATGCCACGGGCAGCGATGGGACGGCACCGCCCAGGACCGCGCAGTTTGAACACGGCGGTCAACCACGCTGCCTGCGTGGGCGTGTGGCAGACAGACAGGGCTACTCCGCTCCACGGCAGAGGGCTCTGCGGATGGGATTCGTCAGGAAGCGCAGTGGGACCCCAGCCAGGCTCTGCCCTCCCGCTGAGAGAACACATGGCCAGTGAATCCGCAGGGGCTTGGTGTGCCAATACGGGGCAGCGTGCTTTGGGGGCTGCGAAAACCCCCTTCACAACAGCTGCCAGAGTGGCTCTTCTCACACTGCTGACTGTCAGCCTGGACGAGGCGGCCCAGCTGAGCAGGGGATGCTTAGCTCGGTTTGCAGAGAGGCCGGGTCGGGGGGGGGGGGGGGCTCGGGGACAAGGCCTCCCGATGCACACGGAGCCTTCGGAGCGACCTGCCATGTCCACGTCTGCGTGAGCTTGGCTGCGGCTCCTCCCTCCCCTCTGCGCTCTGGGTCCCAGAGCCCCTGCAGCTCGGCCGCCTCCTGCCCAGGGACTGGCCTCAGCTCCCGCAGTGAGGGGTGGGAAGCGGGGGCGGGCAGGGCTCGTGACCCAGGAGACATGCACAGAGAGGAGCGCGGGGTGGTCGGGGGTGTGGATGCAAGAACACAGTGTCGCTGGAGGGTCCGTAGCCAAGGAGAGAGCCACAGAGCAAGCACACACCCCCCGGAGAGCCCCAGAGACACACAGGGAGAACGCGGAGAAAGACCGGCCTTCCTGGGACAAACGAGCTGGGTATTAAGGGGCAGTGCGACCTCAGAGACCGGTGAAATCCGGGATTTTTAAACGTCGTGAGCTAGTTCTCGGTTCTGTGTTCTGTGCCATCAATCACAGGCTGGCTCCACCTTGTTTTAAATATCGTAGATTTATGATGAATTTTAATACCCAGGAGAGCTTGTTCCCCCTTCTTTTTCTTCATCCTCTTTTTTGTTGAAGTCAATGCCTTATTTTCCTTCCCTTTCCACAAAGACTTTCTCTCCACCAGGAAGGAGGAGGGGGAAGGGAAGTTGCAGTGACTGCAGCTGCGTAAAGCACTGAAACCCAGCAATAATTTGAAAAATCCCGTTCCCATGAGCACGAGCTTCCCAGTTTCAGCGACAAGGTGCCTCTGCTCAGCGCGGAAAACGGGAAACAGGACAGGGCGGGACGCACGCAGGTGGCCAGGGCAGGCACGGGGCTCCGGCAGATTTCACTTCGCCTTGAACTCTCGTGGCCTGCCCTGCGCACCCCCGCCCGGTCTTACTTCCTCCCCTGAGGGCCGGCGGGGAACTAGCTTTTCTCTGCTCAGCGTCAGGCCGCACACAGTGGGAACTATTCAGCTCGGAGCTGCTTCCAGGAGGGTGTTGGAGCAGGCAGCCCGGCTGTCCCCGGCCTCCTCCTCAAAGGTCACTCACTTTCATCCCCTGGGACGGAAGCCCTGTGGTGTCTCCCCTGCTCGGGGCCGACACCTGCTCTTGGGAAGCTGTGCTCCAGGGATGGGGCCCTTCCTTCTGACGAAGGTCCGCGTGCCCACCCCCTCCAGCCCCTGAGCCCCGTGGGCAGCTCAGGCGTCCTCCCTGCGCTGCAAGGGTTTCAGGAACTGGAGTGTCTCGTGGTCTCTAAAATCAGGATGAGTAAGTGGCTAATTCTGCACTTCAATAAAAGGGTGAAAAACCACACGTAATATAGAAGCCTTAAACTTATTTTCCGTAGTGCTGTTTTTGTTGTTATTCTCCTTCCACTGAGTGGATGCCTGGCCTGGACAAAGGTGAGACCGGCACCGTGGCTGGGGGGGGGGGCAGGGGTTCTGGCTGGTGAGGGCGGACGCAGGGCCTGCGCGGCGGGGACCTCTGTGTTTGGAAGACAGGGCGCAGGCCTTCACTCAGCTGCTAATCGCCCCTGAGTTAAGTCTCTTCCCTTTCTGGACCCCACTTCCTCTTCCAGGCCAACACCTCTTTAATGACTGAAAAAAATAAAAACCCTAACAAGGTCTCACTTTGCTCTGGACACAAAACATCTACTGTGCTCTTGTCTGGAGAACAAAACTGTTGACTTTATGACGTGGTTCGGGAATGAAGAAAAAGAAAACACCACACGGTCAAGAACAAAAAGGTCACAGAGCAGGGAGCCGATCTACCAAAAGCCCGAGAACGCGGAGGAGGCTTGGCAAACAGCGGCGGGTCTCACGGCGCCGTGCCATGCCGGCGTCTCCCCTCTCGGCAGGGCTCCCCCGCCCTGCGTGCACACGCGTGAGCAACTGCCGTAAGGCTAGAGTCACCCAGGGAGACTCCTGGACCGCGCTCTCTCGGTGGAGGGGAGCAGCGGCAGAAGGCGAGGGCTGGCTGCTGTCACGCTCTGCGTTTCCACGGTACCTGTCGTCCACGTCCAGAGCCTGCAGGTTGCACTGGGGGACCCTTGCCAGTTCGGCGAGAATGTCGCTGAAGCCCGCCGCGGCGGCCATGTGCACACACGTCTTGCCGCTCTCGTCGTCATAGTTGACGATGGACGGGCCCTGGCGGTGGCTCAGGATGAGGGAGCACAGCATCCTGTTCCCGCTCTGGAAGACACGGGGGGCACACATGTCAGGTGCCATCTGCCAGCTGCCCCTCCGCCCCGGGTCGGTGTGGGGAAAGAGAGAGATGCAGAGCGGCGCACCCCCAGCAGGAGCAAAGACACGCACCCCAGCCAAGCCACCCGCAAAGCCCCGCTCGCATCCGCTCGCGTCCACTCGCCGCGGGGACTTCTGCCTCCCTACAGCGAAGCCGTCTTCGTGACCAGGGATCCCAGGAGGAGCCGCGCCAGACACGGGCTGAGGGACCCACACCAGAGCTGGCGGGGCGCTGGGGCCGCCCGCCGGTGGCTTGCTCAGTGAATCCATTCGTCTGGGTTCCTGCTTGGCTCCAGAAGCTGACCACCGAGAGGCCGGCCAGGCCAGTTTCCACGTCGGCATGACGACTGTGGTGCATGCTGACCGGCGGCGACACTGACCGGGATGGCCCGGCAGTGACCTCGTCGCTCTAAGTCACGTGAACTTTACCCACTACAGACCCTTTGTGACGGAAGTGGGTCTTTTACTAACCAAGCAGCTGACCCGGAAAGAAACGGCACAGACAAGGACGAGAGGGAAGGTGTGCAGGCGGCACGTAAGCCGGGCCTGCGCCCTGAGCAGGTCGGTGACGGGCCTTCGGTCTGGCAGTCCCGGGGGGCTGTTCCGCATGGTGTTTCGAGATGCGCCCCCAGCCCCCCGAGAGCGCCCTGCGTCTCTTCAGCTGGAGAAAGTGGAATCACGGCACTTCGCTCTGCTCGATACCGCGCCCTGGACTGAAAACCGAAACACTCTCCCTGGCACTTGCCATTCGAGGTGACGATAAATCTTCAGGGACCAGACACGGAGACCCCTGAAGTTTTAGAGCACGCAAAGGAAGCCTTATCTCCCGGCTGCTCCCGACACCTGCAGAAAGATCATGAGGCAACCGCACAGTCCGTTAGCATTTCGATCTTCTGCTCGGACCCACAGCAGGACCCCGTGGCTGTGTGCGCAGGGCCCGAGGGCAGAGGGCACGGCCCCAGGAGGTGGGCACCGCAGGCCCAGGGAACAGAGGCAGCCCGTGGTTCTGGGGGCCGGGAGGGCCCACCTTGGGGCATGAAGACGGAGCTGGGTCCCAGGCGGGCACCGGAGTGAGGGGGCGGGGCAGGCGATTAGACACTGAAAGTGCTGTGGCAGGTGGAGGTGACGAAGCCACCTGGCTCACCCCACAGTCTGGCCCAGGGCTGGCCAGGTCCAGCAACAGCAGCAGCCACAGCCGGAGGGACAGCCCAGAGCAGCTTCCATGTCCCTTCTGCGCCCCCCGGACCTCGGGCACCTACGTCCGCCCTGAAAGGGGCAGGTGCCCCTGCGTGGCACTGGAGACCGTTGGGCACCGCTACTGCGGGGGTGGGGGGCAGCGGGGCGCAGGGGAGGGTGTGGCAGACACTCCTCAGGCATGGCCCTGCAGCCGCTGGCACGGCGCCCTTCCTGGGCTGATGGGAGCAAACGGGGCAGGGGTGGGGGCATCCTCAGAGGCGTCGAAAGACAGAGGGGCTGGCCGGCCTGCTTGGGGGGGGCACAGTGCCACTGTCCCCTGAGGGACAGAGCAGATCGGGAGGAGAAAGCACTTCAGTGAATGTCAGCTACTGCCATGCTTCCACTCTGTCCTCAGTTTCCCTCCTCGACGGCACACTCCCGGGGCCTGCCCTGACTTCTCGTGTTCTGACACACACTCCCTCTTGAGACAGTGACGGGGTCACGAGCCACGGCCATGAGAACACAGGGTCCCCCGGACTCCTCTGCTCCGGAGGGCTTGGGAGGAAGAAGGGAGTCGCCGTCTACACGCTGTGTGTGCCCTGGAGCGTGTGTGCCCGTGACGAGCAGAGAGAGCGAGCAAGAGGGGTGTGTGTGAGTGCGGGTGTGTCTGTAGTAGTGTATCTGTGTGAATACACGTATGTGTGAGTTCCTGTGACTGTATGTGCACGACTGTGTATGTGTGTGTCTGTGAGGTGTGGGTGCGTGTGATGTGTGTGTGCAACTGCGTGCATGTCCGTGTAGATTTGTGAATATATGTGTGTGAGTGTGTGTGAGTGTGACAGCCAAGGCGGGCCCTGCCTGACGCCCACAGCCTCCCTGCCCCCCGATCTCCACCGAGTTTCTTCTCACCAGCGGAGGGCCCCAAATCCTCCGCAGTGACAGGTGTGCTCACCCCCGGGTGTGAACGGCGGGGACCAGGGCATTGTGAACCCTACTTTGTCAACAGAGAAGCCCCCCATCAGCGCTGCGGCCGTCCCTGTGGACGCCCCACGTCTCAGGCCCGCCGCCCGCAGGGCGCCGCTGACAGGCCCTACCTGGACTGCCCAGTGCAGAGCCGTCTTGAAGTCCTTGTCTGCGAGGGTGGGGTCCGCCCCCTTCTTCAGCAGCGTCTGGGCGTGCTGGGGCTGGCTGTGGAAAGCCGCCCAGTGGAGGGGCGTCATTCCCTGCAAAGCCAAAGTCAGAGCGGGCAGACGTGAGCACGGGCCGCCTGGGAGGAAGACGGAGCTCGCGCTTTCTCGCGGGCCGAGGGCCTCACCAGATCCTTCATTCCTGACATTGTTCACCCGACCCAGACTCACGGCGCACCCGCTCTGCGCCAGGACCCGGGGGTTGAGGACGCCACGGGGAACCGGATGGACGAGACCCTTGCCCCTTGGGGACCGCTCTGGGGGAGAGGAAGCTGGACAACAAGTTCACGCAGAGGAGCCGAAGGGTATTTCAGACTGTCGCATGCTGGAAGGACGCCGGGGCAGGACTGCGCCAAGGGCCTCCGGGAGCCGCAGCAGGTCGCAGAGGCTGGCCCTGGGACTGAGCCACACCGGGACGCCACCTCCCCAGCGAGGGCCGAGCACGGGTGTCCTGCTGTGGTGCCGCACTTACTGCAGCCGAGGAGGAAACAGCAGGTGGACGGAGGACAGACGGACGGACGGGTGAGGAGGGAGAGGAGTGGAGTCACGTGAGTAGTGGAGCAGGGGGAGGCCAGGGCTGGTCTGGGTTGTGGGACGGGGAACCCCCCCCCCCGCCGTGGAAGGCACTGGAATGTTACCCTGAAGGTAACAAGAGGGCAGCACAGGGTTCTGAGCAGATGCTGGCGCAACCTGGCGTGAGCCGTGGAGAGCTGATCACGCCGTGGCCATGGGAGAACCGGTACGGATGGGTCAGGCGGGCGAGCCCCAGTTTCTCTCAGGGTCTGAGGTCACATGCTCCCAGCACCGTGTCATAGTCAGGCAGACTCCTGAGGGCCCCTTCGCCCTGCCCACACCTCTCGATGGCACACAACACAGCTAAGATGGCTGTTGGCGGTGGCCAGAGGGACACAGGGGGCGGCCAGAATGTAAAGAGAGGGGTCCCACCCTGGGCCTTCGTGCCCGCCCACAGGGAGCGGAGTGGAGAGAGGGGCCTCTGCCGGGGGAGGACAGCGGGGCTCACAGTGTCCCCAGTGCGCAGTCACTGGCCCAGGGACCTCTGTGAGTTCCTGCGTGTGTCCTCTCGCTCCACCTGTGTTACGCGTGGTGGGACGACAGCTACCTGTCCCCCAACCTCCAGCTCCACCTTCTCCGAGCACACACAGACCCCACCTCCCCTGGGGTAGGTGTGGCGTGAGACTGAGACCTGCCCACGCCATGTGGCTGCTGTCACAGAGCCCCTTGGGATGCCCACATGGTCCTGCACGCACCTGTCCTTCCTCACCTGACAACAGGATGTGGGGGCACACAGGCTGGAGAACGTGCCAGGACCACGGGATTAAAGAGCCCACGGCCCTGACTGGTCAGGCAGGACAGGACCACCTGGTCAACCAGCTTTGGCTTCTGATGCCAGCAGGACACAGGCGGACACCGTGTCAGGACCCCGAGATTCGGGGTTGTCTGGGGCAGCGGTTAGCCCATGCTGGCAGGTGCCGCTGGTTCCTGGCTATGGAAGAGGAAGCTGAGCTCCGGAGAAGTCCCCGCGTCCGTGGTGGGCAGGGAACTGAATCTAGGGTGTGGGGTCTGTGGGGCACTGGGATCAGACTTGAAATCCCCTTGGCCGGTTCCACGTTCGGCATCATTGTACTGTGGTCTGCTTACAAGTTTCAAGTTCCAGCCACGTTAACACCGAGCCTCTAGAGAGATTCTTGGTATTTCAAGAAATCGGTTCCACGTGGACAAGAACGCTGGCCCAAAAGCAGTGGAACGTCTTGTTCTTGTTCCAGCAGCTGCATGTTTACTTGTGACTCAAAACAGCTCGATGCGTTTCATTTTTAAGTTGGCCCAGCGGAGTCTGGACTCCAGAGCATTGGCCTCTCCTCATCACGCACAGCTTCCCCCTCGCTGGGGCCGAGGCCCATCCGCTTCAGTCACCGGCCTCGCTCTGAAGTGCCCCCGCGCCCAGGATCAGAGGCACCCGGACAAGGCGGCCACTGAGTGCGAGCTTCACGAGGCCAGGCTGTCTGCCCGTGTGGCTCCCTGGAGCACCGATCCGAGAACTAAGGACTTCTTGTGGTCCCTGAGTGAGTGTTCCGCTTTTGTAAAATTTGGCTTTGCTTTTTAAAATCAGGTGCACAGGAAGGAAAGGCAGAACAGGACTCCTCCTTTATAGAAAATGGGCTTATCTGATGCGGTCACTGCCACCAAATCATCCATGAAAACGGTCAGCATTTTTGATGAGAGCTGCAAACGGGGTAGGCCGCAGCCACTGCGTGCAGAGATGTGACTATGAGGTGAGAATCCAGCGTGAAACTGTGGTTGTGACCTGGCTGGTGTAGCTCAGTGGATTGAGCGCGGGCTGGGAACCAGGCGGTCCCGGTTCGATTCCCAGTCAGGGCACATGCCTGGGTTGTGGGCCGGGTCCCCAGTGAGGGCCATGTGAGAGGCAACCATACATTGCTCTTTCTCCCTTCCTTCTCCTCTCTCTAAAAATAAATAAAATCTTAAAAAAAAAAAAAGTGGTTGTGAGTCAGCCCGTGACTCTGAGTGTGCCAGTGATGTTGGCCCTCTTCTCCTGCACAGCCAGGCGGCAAGAGCTACTGTCTTCAAACAACACCCCCCCCCCCCCCGACACACACAACCAACCCACCAACCCAACTCCGCCTGCGTTGGTGAAGCAGCGGGGTGGGGATGGGCGTGACTGGTGTTCGGGTATGTCCCCAGGGCCCAGAATTTTCTGTACGTCACCTCGCTAATCCTCACAACAGCCCTGGCAGTGCCCAGGTATTTTTTACCTGTGCCACAGGTGGTTCCAGGCGAGGCACTGAGACGCAGGCAGGAGGAGTCATTTGCCTAAGGCCACCGACCAGCTCTGTCCAAGTTCTAGTCCAGGTCTCTCCAACTTGACTCCTTCTGCACATCCTGCTGGTCGACTATCATTTTGGAAATGAGCTCAGATGCTGAGAGAGCTCGTCTTTGTGATCTCTGCTGGAGTGAGGGTCTTCTCGCTTCTAGGATGGGGACTCTCACCAGCCCAAGGGCTGCCGCTGTGTACTACCTTTGGTTCCATTTGTCATCACCTTCGCCCCTCCCTAAAATGCAGCTGGCAAGTATTTGTTTAGATGAGGTGTTGCGATGTATATATCCTCCCCTGTCCCCCATCCAGGGATCCGGGGTCGCCTTTAGAAATACTGTTGATCCTGGACACAGTCCTGAACTGAGGGAGACCTGAATTACTCCATTACTTCTCTAAATAATAATATATACGATAATGCACATACTACACAGCACATAGAAACACAGTGTATATTTACATCACAACATAAACAGGTTGTAAGAACACTGAGTCAGGGGAATTTCCTGTTGCTATTTTGTTTTCTGTTGAGTTAATGAGAAACAGAAACCAGTCCTCTCAGAGCAGCGACATGAAAACCAAACCCTCCGAAACCAGCCTGAGCCCAGTGCCCCGTACTCACTCTTGCGCACCGCGTCGGGTTGTTTAGCTTCTCCCCTCGGCGGCCCCACCCCTCCTCCTGCCCCTGGGGAGCCAGTCTCGGTGCAGCCAGCCGTGACCGGAACCAGGGTCCAAGGCTCAGGCTGTGGGGCTTGCACTGGGCTACACCCACTGCCCCGAGCAGGTGCCCGACAACGTCACAGGGAGAACGAGTCGGAGAGCTGCAGGCACCGCGCCCCCTGTGGGCCCCGGGGTGGGCCACACACTGAGCCCGTTGAACGGGAAGCCCTGTGTCCGAGCTGGGGTGGCTTCACCTGCTGGCTGCTCCCTGGAGCCCCACCGGGGACGCAGCTGGGCTGAAAGGGTGCCCAGGGCCTGAACAACGGGCGGCCCGCTAGCAGACACCTGGGGGGCCCGGTGGGTGCAGAATTCCACTTTTTGGAAAAACAGAAAGTACTGGTTCTGAGAATGAGGAGTAACTCGCACTTGGCTAGGCACGGGCTCCCTGTGGGTGCTGCAGGGAGGTGATGGAGGATCCGCCCTGAGAGATGCCCCTGGGACAGAGTGTGACCGCCGTCAGGGACCGCTGGCTGCTGGCAGCCACGCTGCTGTGCAGATGAGTCATCCTGTGCCCTGAGCCTGTGCCGCCAGCATTTCGGTTAAGGACCTACAAGTCCCATTGGCTTCTCAGAATGTTTTTTTCCCCCAAAACCACTGCAGCTTTTGTGTTTCCTGCACCAGAAATCCGATTCAGTCCCGAGCAGCTCCCGCGTTTCAGAGCTGCACTTGCAGACGGGCTCCGGCGGCCCTGAGGATACAGGACAGCTGTGTGCTACACCAGGTGTTCTGGGGACACAGTCAGAGCAGGTGGCCAGCAGGTCAGCAAAGCAACCCCAGATGCTTCCGAGGACCCGGAATCGCCCGAAGTCCAGCAGGGCCCTGGCGGCCATCTTCCGATGCACACACTGTTAATATTAATCCCCCTCCACGCAGGACTGCCCCACACGAAAGTTACGAAGGGTTTTCTCCAGACACAGAATTGGCATAGATGCTGTGCTCAAAAAGATTTAAAAAACCCGTTAGCAGTGTGATCACAAATGCCATTTTCTTTCATTTTTATTTGGAAAACATCTTACCGATTCAAGGGATTTGTAAATGGACTTGTCGCCCGTGTTCTAGGGTTTTCTAACGGGACACGGTGCACACGCCGCAGCCAGAGCCCCAGCGAAGGCGAAAACCACCGAGGCCGCACACCGGGGCGCCGGGCGCGCCCACGAACCCTGGCACCCTCCGAAAATGCTCGCCTCCTCCCTGCAATAGCGACAAAAGCAAAGTACCTGACAGAAAACAGAAGTCTCTGGAATGAAGATTTTCTTAATGTAAAAGAGATGCAAATGCAAGAAAAACAACATAAATCAACGTCGGTCGTGAAGGGTCAGAGCGAAGCCTCCGGAGCGCAGGCTGGGGCGATGCTCCGTCTCCATGACGCGGAACCCCCGCCTGGTCCCCACCGAACGGTGGCCTCTCTCAGCGTGGGCGCGGCCCGCACGCAGGCACCTTACGATGTGCCGACTACGTCTCTGGACTCCAAGGGTACACGGATGGGAAGGACAAGTCTCCCTGTGTGGGCCGTGGGCGGTGGGCCGTGGGGGCCGGGGCCAAGGGACACGGGCCCCTACAAGTAGTGACTCCATTCCATTTTTTCAAGGCGCATTTTTAGGACAAAAATCCTAGCACACTAAAAACAATGGCTCTATTATTTTACCTTGTGCTAACTATAAAGTAAAACGATTTCTAGGGTTGGGAACTATTTGTTTTGATTTTGCTTTTATAGGGCACAATCTGTGCTTGAGGCTGTATCTTAGGAACGTTAGTGCTAAGTTACAGCCAGAGGTTCACATCTGGTTTTTACAACTTGGATTTACTTTCTCAGCACGCTGCCAGAATGCAGGTTTGGATGGTCTGGCCACTCATAAAAAGTCTGCTCCAGTCAGAACACGCCTTTGGTACGGAGTCCACGAAGGGCCCCCACATCTCAGTGCTTCTGTGGCTGGGCATCAGGCTCTAACCCACGATCCAGCAGCTCACAGCCCGGCGCACGGGGGCGTTTTCCTGCCAGAGCCTCGGCGAGACCCGGCGAGGGTAGAGTCCAGGTGGTCGGCGGCCTGTGGGCTCCCTGGAACGGCCAGGGAGAACCCTGTCTTTGGTGTGGGTCCCCCTGAGGGCATGGAGGACAGGGCGCAGCTGCAGGCCCAGCCGTCTGCCTCTCCCACCCGCTGCAGCTCTGCAGTGTGGCTGCTTCTGAATGAGTCACTTTATAATTAAGCGGTGAGACTAATGAAGCAGAAAAAGAAATCCCCACAACTAGATCACTAACAAAGAACAAGTCCAGGAAAGGAAGCACATATTTAACAAAGAAGTCTTGTAACAACCAAAAGCAGTCACGTCCCCGGGGGCAGGGAAGGCCTTTCAAAAGGCAAAGACACAGGCAGGCGTGGGCGAGCGATGTTTCGATGACATCACACTTTAAAACGTGCGCAAGAAAAGACATCACGAAGATCTCTGAGGCAAGCAGCAGACGGGAAAACCGTTTGCAACCCGACAGCCAAGGATGCGTTTCCAGAGCTTGAGCTCCTACGGGTCCCTCACGAGCAGCCCAATCGAAGAAGAGACGGGGGACCCGGACAGGCGTGTCACAGAAGAAAATGCAGAGATGGCCATCGACCCGTGAGGGCAGCTCCGTCCCACTGGTCACCCGGGGAGCGCACAGGAAAGCAGCCGCGGGGAGCCCCGCAGCCGCGGAGCAGCAGCACCTCCACGCGGCGGGGGCGCTGATGCGGCCGCACGGGAGGGGAGCCCGGCGGGGGTTGGCGGGGGGGACAGCAGCAGTGCGCCCTGTTCATGGCCCAAGAATCCTTCCAGAGAAAGCGCGCGTGAGACACTCACGGAGGCTCAGACAAGGACCTGCCGAGGGGGAGCTGCGAGGGCGAAGAGAGGACACAGCCTAAATATCCACTGCGGGGGGCAGTGGAATGAAGAGGTGTTGTCATACGACCGAAGTCCCCCTACTTGTGGGGGACCCTGGGCCCACGATGATGCCAACCCTATGTACGCCATGCTTTTCCTGAACGTACGTGCCCGATACACTTAATTTATAAACGAGGCGCACGAAGAGGTGAACAGCGACACCTAATAAAGTACGAGAACGGCTACAGCAACCCACTGGGAGGGAGATTAGGGGCGTCGCCGAGGGAGAGAAGGCCGGCCCGGCAGGAAGCCTGTCAGCGCCGCGCGGGGGCGGAGGCCGAGCCCGGTCCGAGGGGCACAGCGCGAGGCCCCACGGAGTCGGACCTCGTGGAGTGCTCACTTCCGAAGCCCCCGTGCACCGCGTGCTGACCGCGGCTGACCGTTCCCGGAACGCCCAGTCGGGGGCCAGGGCAGGAGCCGGAGGGAGAGGAAGGGCCGGCAGGTCACCGGAAGTCCACGGTCAGCTGACCCGCCTTCGCACCGCGGCTGCGTGACTGGCGCATGCGCGCTCGTCGCAGGCTCGCGTCTCTGAAGCAGAAGTCGCACACCGTGCCACCCGCTCCCCTGGTGTCAGCTTCAAACAGCTGCAGCCGTGGGTGCGGGCGCAGAGTGTGGCCGCCGAGTTGGGGGGCCCACCCCAGGCCTGAGCTGCGACGCAGGCACTTCCTGCCGTGGCCGCCGGCCCAGGCCGGCTGGGAGGAGGCCCGGCCACAGAGGGCAGGCGGTAGGCGAGGCCCAGCCTGGTGGGGGCCGCGGCCCAGCCCTGCCCGCAGTCGGCGGCCCGCCGGCTCCCTGGGCGACGGTGTCACTCGGCATTTGGGGCAGATGCACTTTCCGTGCTTAATGTTATTGCATGTTCTTAGCGAAGTGCGGCCAGACCGAGCACATGCTTGTAACCTCCTTCATTAAAAACCAGGCGTTTGAATTGGTTTTCCGGAGCTTATTAAAGGAACCAGGCTGGCTCTGGCCGGCCAGTCCCGCTTCTGGAAAGCGTTGAGGAGCTCCCACAGCCCCTGGCGTCTGACCTGCACTTGCCAAGAACGTGGCTTCCCGGAAGGCGGCGCCGGGCTGTCTTTGCAACAGGAATAAAGCAGCAGCTGTGGCTGCTGGCGTTCAGAACGTGGGCTCTGGGACAGGAGGCCTGGGGTCGCCATCTCTCTGACACTGGTCCCTCCAAGACAGCGTGGCAGCCGCAGTGGGCCACCCGTGCTCTGGGGACTCGAGAGGACAGGACAAAGCATGCAGGTTTCTCAGTGCCTGGACGGGAGTCACAGAACTTCAGGGATATCCTGAAATAATGACACGACCCCCCCCTCTGAGAAGATGCTTGTGGCCGCCGTGGGGGGACAGTTCTGCCTGAAGGTCCCGGCAGCCCAGCGAGTGGTTCCTGGAGGCTTTCCTACCCCCATCCCCCACCAATGTGCGCAGTGGCCGCTGGCCCTCCCTCGGGCAGGCTCACCTCGTTGTCCTGGTGATTGACCTCGCTGAGACTCGACTGCTGCGCCAGGACCGCCAGGAGCCTGGAGAGAGAACCAGAGGAAGCTCCAGGGGGCAGACTCCGTGCAGTCAGGGTGGGGGGGCCTCCGAGTAAAGACGCCCCCCGGCCTCTGTCTGCTCACTTGGTGACAGGGAGCGTGGCAGCGGGGACTGAGCAGCAGGCACGAGGCACCTGCCGTCTCTGGTTTCCCTTCTGAATTCTGGTGGGAAGAGGCCATGAAAATAACTGCACTTTGGGTGACACTGCTCTGTATCTGTGATTGTACTCCACTACTGGGTGTGGATTCCCTGAACGCTGCTTTGGGGGCGGGTAACTGCTGGCTGCTTTTCTTTTCTCTCCCCCTCCCTCCCTCTTCCTTTCCCACCTCATCCCCTCCCCCCGCATCTCTCTCATCTTCTACGAGCACATCCTACCTAAGGCGCTGCACTGCCTGCCAGCCGTCCCACATCACCCCAGTGACTCGCCTGGATGGGCCCTTGGGGCCTGGCTGCTCCCAGGCTGTCCGCAGCACAGAAACCTGGGGACACTGGTCCCACATCCGTCCTGGTCGCCACACAACTTACCCACCTCTCAGTTTTGTCCTCTCAGGTTTTGTGTGAAGGTGGCCAGGAGCACCCTCCCACGACCCCGCCTCCTGTGGGCACCATCTCGGCCCATGCTGGCCTCAGATCTCCAGGCAGCAGCGGTAGGCCCGTCTCGTCCCAGGCGCCGGGACAGCAGGTGCGGGGGCCACACAGCCCCTGTTGGAGTCCCTGCTCCATGCCCAAAGAGCCCGTGACCTTGGCCAAGCTCTGTGACTCCCAGTGCCCACATTTTCTTGTCACAGCCACACCTACTTCTCAACGGATTGTTGTGACTGTGTCAACCCTCGTAAACACTTGGACTGACGGGTGTGCCCTAAGCTCTACTCAATGATCACTTTTTTGAAAAGCTTCTGCCCTTTATATTTCGGGGTCCTCTGACTGCTGTTAGGTGACTGGGGAGTCAGAGAGCAATCGACCCAACGTGGACCGGGGCAGCTGGCCCCTGGGCTCACAGCCCTAGGCCTGGCCAGCCCAGTGATTGGGGGGTGGGGGAAGAGGTCCCCCCGCCAGCCACCTGCTCCCCCCTACCGGTCCCCAAAGCTGCCTGGTTGTGAGTATGTGGCAATGAGACACACCCCGTCCCTGCCCCAGCTGGTGACTGGAGAACAGGTGGAAACAGGCCGAGGCAGCTGGCGCCCTCCTGGGCAGGGAAGGAAAAGCCCACCCGTAACTGTGGACACCATGAAGGCCTACAGAAGGCCCCCGGCTGCTGCGGAGGACTCGCTGCTGGCTTCCCCAGACCGGCCAGTGCGCCCTGTGCAAACACAGCCCCCAGCCCTTTGGAGCTTTGTTTAGTGATCGCCCGTCTCCACAGGGGCAGCTCTGCGGGCTCCATCCCAGGAGGCAGGCGAAGCCCCGGGACCTGCTGAGAGGCTGGGGGCTCCACGTGGGACGGGGAGTCGTGCGGCAGAGGCCGCGTCCCTTTGCTTCTGTCCACCCGCCTGCCTTCGAGCTGGTGACTGTAAATCACCTGTCCGGGCAACGGCGGGGACCCGCCCGGGGCCCTCGGCGCGGGCTGCATGTGGGAGCCCACTGGTCTGCTGGCGAGCCCCTCCATGAGGACCCGCCCCCTGGAGGCAGAGCCCGGGCTCATCTGTGCTGCCTGCAGCGAGCGCCGGTGGGGAGGGCTTGCTGCTGGGAAAGGCAGGGCTGCTGGCTTCTAAACAAGGGTGGCTGCCTGAGCACAGGTCCGTGGCGCTGTCTGTGCTCGTGGCCCGGGAAGGCGGCCCGGGCACTGCAGCAAAGGCAGGGAGGGGTGCTTCGGGGAGCCGAGGGGCCGAGTCTGATGTTCGTTGGGGTCTTGAGTCCAGCCCCAGACCCTGGGGACCCTGACACCTCGCAGTAAGCGTGCGCACATGTGTGTTCATGTGCGTGCACAGTTCTGTGTGGTATGGTGCTAGGGAGGGGAGGGCCAGCCGAGAGCAAGGGTGGCAACGGCAGGGTTCGTGATTAGCACTGATGTGCAGTGTTTCTCAACTTCCACCTGCTTCCCTCCGGCCCCCGGCCTCCCCACACTCACTGGGCACTCCTGACAGCGGACGAGCAACACTGCCCGGCGCTGCCCACACCTTCCGTCCTGCTCTCCCGCCCACGCACCGAGGCAAGTCCTGCACCGACCCCGCCTGAGGAAAGATGGCGAGCGGAGCCGTGGCGCGTCAGCCTGCCCGGGGAACGTGGTCCCGGAGACGTGGGGCCAATTCGCACCGACGCCTGGGCTGGTACTCCTGGCCACGCTCGTCTCCGTCCGGAAGGCGCTCAGACACACGCAGTGACACACGACCACGCGTGAGGACACTCGGCCGAGGGAAAACGAGGGCAGGCGAGGAGGACGGAGCTGGGGTCCCCCCGGGCCCCGGAGGCAGGACACACGTCCGACCCAGCCTTTCTGGACGCCACTGGAGCCCCGGCGTGCACACAGCAAACACGAAGGACCATCATCCAGGGGGAGCTCGGCAAGTCCTCACTCAGTGAGTTTTCGGGTGGCGTCTCGTGAAGGGTTTCTGGATGCCGTGAGGAGCAAAGCCCTTCCTGATGACCGGGTGACAGGGGTTGGTGCGCTGTCCCCTGAGGCCCCAGGCAAGGGCCGAGGGCCGATGACAACAGGTGGCCGTTGAAGCAAGCCCTCCGGGGTCCCCAGCAGACTGCGGGCGGCCAGTGCGTCCTCACCCCTGCCCCCGGCGACGCGTGCTTTTCTGGGGGCCTCCATCTCCCCACCTGCCGGGTGACAACAGAGCTGCCACCGCCACACGAGGCACCATCAGACCCGATGGGGCAGGACACGGAGAGCGCTCGGAACGCCGTCAGCAACATTTCTGGTGGCCACCGTCACCACGGTCGCAGTGAGGACCCGCTGCAGCGGTGGTCGGCCAGGCCAGCCCGGAGGACGTGTCCTCGTGTCCACTTAGCAAACGGGGCAAACGGGTGCGGCCCGATGGGGCTCCCGCCCTCCCGCGTCGCGGCTGTGGGGTGGGGGTCCTCGCGAGCCAGACCGGGGTTCCTTCTGCCCTCAGAAAGCAGTTCGAAGTCCTGCCGACGCCCCGGCGGGCGAGGGCAGCCCGGGCTCTCTGGTGGCCCCGGAGTGGTCAGCGTCTCCTGGAAACATTGATGGGGATGCTGTCACCTCCGCAGGGCTGCGCGGTTTCTCCGCAAGACAATGAAAAACATCCGACTTTAAGCAGCGTGGCTCCGCAGGGAGCCCCCTGAGGCCGACTAGTTTAGGATGTGCTCTGGGTGACAGCCCCGCGGGGTCGCCCTGGGGTGGGTCAGCTTCCACCCAGCTCACTTCCGGAGAACGCCCACCAGAAGGAAGGCTCTGGCCCCGAAGCGGCGACTCAGCCTTTGGGTTTTCAGCGCAGCCCGGCGTTGCAGTGCCCACAGCGGACTCCGCCTTCCGAACCGGCTCCCGTCCGGCCGGTACAGTAGGGCTGCACCGTGGGCTCGCTCTCCCGAAGGCGGTGGCTGCGTCCTTAGGTGCAACTGCAAGCGCGGGGAGAGCCACGCTCTGTCATCCCGGGGACGGTGACGCAGTGAGCTCCTAGAGCGTCCGGGGCCGCTGCTGGGCGTCAGCACACTCACGAAAAGAGGAAGCACAGGTGGTCTGGTCTCAGCTCTGTCGCTGCAGCAACGTCAGCTGAGGCACTTCGCTGACAGGACAAGGCGGCCTCGAGTGTGATGGCGACCGGCAGGCTCGGTGCCCCCGCGGGGGCCATCATGCCCTTCTCCCTTGGCTTGGGGTCGCTGCCGGGAGGTGGATCCCTGGTCAGGGACTGGAGTCCCCAAGCACCGGCCCGAGCTGTGGCTGGACGACCGACTGGTCCTTGCGCGTGGACCGTGAGTGGAGGTGAAGGGCGTCATCTGAGGCTGAGAGTCTAAAGTAGGCGGGGCTTCTCTGCCCTCCTCCTCCCACCCGCTGGCTGACCACGGAGGGTCTGCGATCCTGGGGGACGACAGAGCCCTGAGAGGGAAGAACCTGGGTCCCGGAATCACCGTGTGGAGGGGACCGCCCCCCCGCCAGGTCGCCGACACCAGGCGGAATTGCTGAAGCGTGGGCCTTCGGTGTCCCAATGGAGTAACCGCCGTAACTACAGCAGGCCTTCGCCTCCCAGACCCGTTAGGCAGGCCTGGAAATGACCACTGGGAGTGAGGCACAGGAAAGCAATCAAGTAGAGTAAATCAAGGCCAAATGGTCTTAAAATACACATTTTAAACTATTTCCTAAAGGTTACACCCAGGAAAGCTGTATGACTTTATGACCACACACTTTTGGGAGCCATCGGGACGAGTCATTTCGCCCCCACTTCACCCAGGGGCGTCACTGCTTGCTGGTGCCTGCGGACCGCCAGCTCCGAGCACAGGCTGCTCCTCCGAACTTCCTCGTTTTGTGAGGCTGAGTGCTCTTCTGTTATTCCTGGGTGGAACCCAATGATAATAAGCAGCAAGGCTTGGTTGGGAATCGACGTGGAATTTCCCAAGCCCTTTTGTTTTAGTGCCAAACAGGCTGAAATGAAGAAGTCCTGTCAGCCCCACCTGGAAGGGCCACGGTCTCCTCCACCCCAAAGAGTCTCAGTGTCAGTTTGGGAGACGGGGTACAGGGGCTGAGGCGTCCCAATGCCCCTCCCCTGAATGCTCAGCTCCTGCCAGCCACGTCCTGGGGAAGCACCCGGATGCTGCCGATTCCCAGCAGGACAAGCTGCGACCAGCTGCTCCGAGGGGCTTTCGGGAGCCGGCAGACCAAGGCCACCAAGACCC
>PVJI01016092.1:0-39050 GCA_004026765.1 Micronycteris hirsuta
ACAACACCAGTTAGAAGTTGGGATCTACAGGAATAAATAAAAGCACCAAAAATGGCAAACATGTATTTTATAAAAATTATGCATATATTTTACTGATTATGCTATTACAGTTGTCCCAATTTTTTCCCTTAGTCCCACTCCACCCAGCGCCCCTCACTCCCTCAGGTCATCCCCACACCATTGTTCATGTCCATGGGCCATGCATGTAAGTTCTTCGGCTATTCCATTTTCTACACTGTACTTTACCTCCCCACGGCTACTCTGTAACTACCTATTTGTACTTCTTAATCCCCTCACCTCTTCACCCTTTCCCCCACAGCCCCCTCCCATCTGGACATCATCAAAACCCTCTCCATATCCATATTCTGTCTCTGTTCTTGTTAGCTTAGTTTGGTTTATAGATTCAATTTTTGATAGATATGTATTTATTGCCACTTTATTGTTATGGTTTTGATCTTTTTCTTAAATAAGTCCCTTTAACATGTCACATACTAATGGTTTGGTGATGATGAATTCCTTTAGTTTTTTCTTGTCTGGGAAGCTCTTTATCTGCCCTTTAATTCTAAATGGGTAGAGCAGTCTTGGTTGTGGATCCCTGCTTTCGTGACTTTGAATATTTCTTGCCAATCCCTTCTAGCCTGCAAAATTCCTTTTGAGAAATCAGTGGACAGTCTTAGGGGAACTCCGCTGGAGGTAACTAACTTCTTTTCTCTTGCTGCTTTTAAGATTCTCTCTTTATCTTTAACTTTTGGTATTTTAATGATGATGAGTCTTGGAGTGGGCCTCTTTGCATCCATCTTGTTTGGGACTCTCTGTGCTTCCTGGACTTGTATGCTTATTTGTTCACCAAATTAGGTAAGTCTTCTTTCATTATTTTTTCAAATAGAGTTCCAGTTTCTTGCACTTTCTCTACTCCTTCTGGCCCCCCTATGATGTGAATGTTGGAATGCTTGAAGTTGTCCCAGAGGCTGCTTATACCATCCTCGTGTTGGGGGATTCTTTTTTCTCCTTGTTTTTCTGATTGGTTGGTTATTTCTTCCTTATGTCCCAAATCATTAATTTGATTCTCAGCTTCATTCACTCTACTGTTGTTTCCCCGTAAATTGTTCATTTCAAGTGAATCCTTCGTTTCTGACTGGATTTTTTTTTATGCTGCTGAAGTCCTCAATGAGTTCTTTGAGTATCCTTATAACCAGTGTTTTGAACTCTGCACTTGAGAGATTGCTTATCTCTATTTTATTTAGTTCTTCATCTGGAGTTTTGATCTGTTCTTTCATTTGGGCCATGTTTCTTTGTCTCCTCATTTTTGCAGTCTCTGGGTGTTTGTTTCTATGTATTAGGTAGAGCTGCTATGACTCCCTGTCTTGGTAGCATGGCCTAATGTAGTAGGTGTCCTGTAGGGTCCAGTGGTACAGTCTCCCCATCACCCAAGCTGGGTACTCGAGTTGTGCCCTTTGTGTGGGCTGAGTACACCCTCCTCTTGTATTTGAGCTTTGGTTGCTGTTGGCAGATCAGTGGGAGGAATTTACTCAGGCCAGTCAGCTGCGAGGACTGGCTGTGACCACTGAACACCAACCTCCGCCCTCCATGGATCAGTTCTGCAGGGACAGGGTGGTGGTGCTCCAACATGGTCTGTTGCTGTCCACTGGGTGCACAGGCTCTGGTATTTCCTGGGTGGTGCAGGCCAGGTCAGCCCTTAACTGTGTTTTGCCCGAGGTCACCCTGCCTGGCCTAAAAAGGAATCTGAGATGGCTGCTACTTGTAGTGGGCCTGGAGAATCCCAGGCAATTCCAAGCTGTGAATCTAGGCTGGCTGCTGCTAGTGCTGGGCCTGGGGCCACTTAGCAAGAGGTACAGGGACTGGGAGCTCACTGAGGCCAGTTGTTGCTTGTTTGAGAGGATTTAGGAAGTTGTAAAGCATGAGCCAAGAACAGCCATTCATATGGTAAAGCTTCTGTTAACAGCTTGGGTGGCCCTTAAGTTGGGTGGGATGGAGTCTCAGGGGATCTCCAGGATGGAGCAAACAGTGTTAGCCAGGTTGATGGAGTCTCAGGTATGGCACCTGCCTGCTGGCTCTGTGGCTTTGTTGGGGGAGAGCTCAAAAAAGTGACAATGGCCTCTGCCCATCTTTCTGTCTGGGAGAAAGCTGTCCCCCAGCTCCTGCCGTAATGCTAGACTCTTCAGTTCCTCCCTATGTGCCACTGGTGCCTTTCAAGCTGCTACCCCAGTGCTGGAGCTCAGAGGGAGTGGGCTGAGTAAGTTCGTGTATGGATTCTTTAGGAAGAACTGCTTGGGACTCCAGCAGTTTTTTCTACTGACTCAGTTCCCGCTTGTTTTTGTGGTCAGTTCTGGGGACTTATCTTCTTGGCACTGGAACCCTGGGCTGGGGGGCCTGGTGTGGGGCTGGGACTCCTCACTCCTGAGATATCCTTCCCGAATTTTTATACACCACATGTGGGTGTGGGACCAGCCCGTTTCATGTCTCCCCCGCTCCTACCAGTCTGGATGAATGTAGTTTCTTCAATTCCATAGTTGTCAGACTTGCATTCAACTAGATTTCTGGCGGTTCTGAGTGATGGTTGTTCTATAATTTAGTTGTAATTTTGATGTGGTTGTGCAAGGAGATGAGCTATGTTTACCCATGCCGCCATCTTGACTGGAAGTCCCTTTATATTGCAAACATGTATTAACTGTAAAAAAAATTATCTTTAAGTTTCTTTTCATGATTTCTTCAAAAGACAACTGGCTGTTTAAAGCAGAAATCATAATATTGAATCATGGAGTTTATAATGTATGTAGATTGCCTTCGTCCATCTGGGCTGCTCTAACAGAACACCATAAACTGGCTTATAAACAACAGAAATTTATTTCTCACAGTTTTTGAGGCTCAAAGTCCAAGATCAAGGTGCCTGCAGATTTGGTGTCTGCTGAGGGCCATTTCCTGGTTCACAGACAGCTGTCTTTTCACTGTGTCCTCACATGATGGGAGGAGGGGAGAAGGTGTTCTCCGGGATCTCTTTCTTTAGGGCACTAATCCCATTCACGCAGGCTCTGCTTTGGTGAGCTAATCACCCTCCACAGCCCACCCCTCACACGATCACATTGGGGATTGGGATTTCAATGTATAAATTTGTGGGGACAGCAAACAGTCTATAGCACAGATGCACAATGTATGGAAACAGTGGCTCACAGGTTGTGGGGAAGGAAGGAAGGAAAATTGTATTGCTGCGAAGTCCTTGCCTTTAATGGGAAGTGGTACAAAATTAATTAGGATTTAAAAATGGACAAAAGATCTAAAAAGACACTTCAATAAAGGAAGAGATACAGATGGCAAGTGAGCATACGAAAGGGTGCTTCATATCCTATATCGCCAGGGAACTGCAAATTGAAACAACCACGCGACACCACTGCCCACCTATTAGAACGGCCACAGTGCAGAGCCCCGACAACCCCAAATGCTGACGGGGACGCGGAGCCACGGGGACTCTCGGTTGCTGCTGGCGGGAATGCAGAGTGGTGCAGCCGCGGTGGAAGACAGTTTGGTGGTTTCTTACAAAACTGTCTTCTAAAGGATGGTAAACACGTTCTACCACACGATCCAGAAGTCATGCTCCCTGGTATTTACCCGAAGAAACTGAAAAATTACTTCTACACAAAAACCTGAACATGGTGTTTATAGCGGTGTTATTCATCATTGCAAGGCTTTGAAGCAGCAAAGATGTCCTTCAGTAGGTGAATTGATAAACTGACAAAAACAGAGCTAGGAAGCCATGAAAAGGAATGGAGGGAACGTAAATGTGTATTACCACGAGAAAGAAGCCGATACATACTGTCCGATTCCAGCTACGTGACCTTCTGGAATAGGCTACACTATGGAGACAGTAAAAAGATCAGTGGTGGCCGGGGATGTGGGAGGAGGGAGGGAGGGACGAACAGGCAGGGCACAGAGGACTTTTAGGGCAATGAAACTACTCTGTGTGACGTTATGGTGGGTGCATGTCATCACCCACCCATCAAAACCCACAGATGTGCCCCACAAAGTGGGAACCCTAATGTCAGCTGTGGGCTTGGGTCGGTAATAATGTGTCAGCGTCGGCTCATGGGTTATAGCGAACGTGTGATGCTAATGCCTGGGGGGGTGGGGGAGAGGCCCGAGGGAGCCTGTGCAGAGGGAACGTGTGGGTGCTCTCTGGACTTTCCACTCAATTTTGCTGTGAACCGAAACTGCTCTAAAAATAAAGTCTATAATTTTTTTTAAAGAGGTTAAGGATGCATCACATAATACCTAGAACAACCAACTGCAACAAAAAATAATGCTAAAAAGTATAGCTGAACAGCCAATAGAAGGAATAAAATAGAAAACAAAAATTTATCCAATTAACCCAAGAGAAGGCAGAACAGAAGGCACGGGAAAGAAAACAGATCAACAAAAATAAATAGCAACACGGAAGATCTGACCCCAACCATATCAAGAAATACATTACATATAAATGGACTTAGGAAGAAATAATACCAACATTACATAAAACCTTTCAGAAAACAGAGAAGAAAGTATGTTTGGTCATGTTTCAATACGGGGGTTAATAAAACAGGCCTGGAAGTTGACTTTCTTCTCTGTTTTCGGGAAGATTTGATGTAATGCTGGCAGTTTCTTAAAACGTGAAACACACTTGTCATGGCCACCAGCAACATCGCTCCTAGGTGTCACCGAACGTACCCTACGTGACACGTCCACAGTAAGATTCGCGCAATGCTTCTGGCAGCGTAACCCAATCTGGGAACGGCCCAAACGCCCATCAGCAGGCGAGTCAGAGGACGAGCTGTGGACACTCAGGAGATGGCACACTGCTCAGCAACGCGGCAGGAAACCACCAAACGCACTCATCCGAAACCCGTGGCGCCGAGTGGAAGAACCCGCTCCCAAAGGCGCCCACGCCACACGACGTCTCGCTGTAGAACTTGCGGAGAGGAAAGGACGCTGCTTTGTGCGCGCAGGCTGACCTGAAAAGAGGCATGGGGAACTTTTCTGGGGTGCTGGAAATGTCTTTTGTCTTGACTGGGGCGCACTTCTATCAAAGCCCATCATCCTGGGCGATTTCACGTGTGTGTGTCTCACGGCTGTTCCACGGGACACGGACACGTGTGGGTCCCCGCTGGTCCCGTAAATGCCTGGAGGCAGAGGGATGCTCTGAACGCCTGCCTCCTCGAGGTGCCGGCAGTAACGTCCAGAGGTTCTCGGGTGGTGGCCCCCCACACCGAGCCCAGGGAGGGTCCGAGTGGTGCTGTGTTTGCTGGCTAGCCCGCCCCAGAGGGGGCAAGAACACACACTTCCATGAAGCCACAGGAGACAGAAAGGGAGGAGCCCCCAGGCGTCAAAGGAAAATGGTTGGCTCTCATTTTATACACTGCAGTCTTTTTGTTTTAAAAATAAGGCAAGTCAGGATGACTAAGGCTATGATTATAAAGCTGTCTGCAATGAAATTTCACCAAAAATAGGAACTATTATTAAGAAGCTGTATTATCGCTCACACGCAACATGTTTGTGCTCCAATTTCAAGCATTAGCTTCACTTGCAAGTGAAACCGAGCCAGCAGTTCATGTATGGTTTCGGCCTTCAGAAGCATCCCTGTTCCATTAAAACCCAGCAGTTCCAGGGAGAGAGCTTCAGCCCATCACAAACGCCCTGCAGGCAACTTTAAATGACAGCGACCATTTACTGCGTGCCGACCAGGTGGCAGGCTCTGCGCTAAGCATTTGCATCAGTTACTTCATTTATCCTCTTAAGAACCACGTGAGGTGTGTATCTGAATTCCTGCTCTGCGGGGGCCACTGAGGTGCAGTGGGCTCAGGAGTTTTCCCGGGCCCATTCCACCCACTGGCAAATGAGCCAGGGCAGAGGGATGGCCCTTTGTCCTCATCCTCCCAGTCCCCCAGTCTATGGTGCTTAGGTTGAGGCCCTCAAAAGCAGGCTGGAGCCGAGGAGTTGGGTGCCAGTGGTGTATTTGGGGGCGATCCCAGGAAACCCTTGGAGGGTGTGGGAATTGAGGCAAAGAAGGAAGTAAGCCAGCAGAGGGGAAGTCAGGGAGAGGGTGACCGCCGTGCCCCTCATGGCTCTGGGGTCCCTCTGGTCCACAGCATAGATGATGCTGGAAAACACACGGTCCCACCGTGGGGCCAGGAGGCCAGCATTTGTCCGTCAGCTCCCTCTGTTGCCAGGAGGACGGTGCTGAGGCAGACGCCCTCTGCGTTCTTGCCTCGTAGAGAGGAAGCCCGCAGGCAGGCGGGGACTCGCTCTTTATTGTCCCTTCACTCAAAACCTCACGACGCTGAGATGCCAGTATGAATCTCTGTGCTCTGCAGCACGGTTCATTAGCAAAGCTCTTTGTGGATCCTAAGATCCTGGGTTTGGGAGCGACTGAAACACCGCACACCGCCCCCCAACCCCTACCGCCGGCCCTGCTGCCCACCCTTCCCGCTCAGCCACCTGTTGGGGCCCCACAGGATGTGAAACCCAGCTCTTCACCCCAAGTCCTGCGGGGGGCAGAGCTCAGTCCTCAAGACAGCCAGATCTACTCACACTGGCTCTGGCTTTTGTTAAGTTCCTTCCCTAAGGGGCCCCCAGTCTGTCTCCTATTGGTCCTTGTTGGGCTCCAGAGTTATACAGAATGCCCTGTATTCTCCCTCCAGGGACAATCTGCTAAGTATCTGCACATGGATGCCAGGCTCTCCGGTCTTCCCTCCCCGAAGCCCATCTCTACTCTGTCCACCCCTCACTCAGGGGCTGCCTTGCTTCTGGCCCTATGTTCTGGACGGCACCAAGTGGCCAGTGCCTTCCTCCTTCTGGAACTCTGTCCTCGGGTCTTGGGGCTCAACCCTCAGTCCCCTTAGTCCCTCCTGCTCCCTCTTCCCCTCTTTGGTGAGCTCATCAAGCCCCATAGCTGCAAACATGCCCCACCCCCACGCCACATCCCCAGCTGCGGGGGTGCTCTAGGCTCCTCTCAACACGTCTCCTCAACATTGACCTTCGACAGCCAAACCACATCCAATACGTCCCAAACTGAGGTCTGCTCCCCACTTTGTACCTGCGCCACCTCAGCGCCACCCTCAGCTCCCACTCTTGTGGGGAGTGGGGTGCATTCCACTCTTTCAGTGGCTCAGGCTGGGCCCCAGAAGCGTCTTTGACTTTTTTTTCTTATGTCTCTTCTACTCAGGAAATAACCTTGACTCTTCCTTCAGAAGATGCCAGAATCTGACCACTCCTCACCACCTCCACCGCCACTGCCTCCCCCTTCCCCTTCTGGCGTGGCCTCTACATGGACCCTCATGGTCGCCCTTGATCTGCCCCCAGCATCTGCCGACTTCAGGTGCAAATGTTTGAGCTCCACGTAGCCAGAGTGGAGAAGGCTGGAGGGCAGCCCGGTGTCGGTGAGGACCGGGGATCGCGCCTCCGCAGCAGGACGGAGCTGTGCCGGGAGGGAGGGTCCTCCACAGCCGTCCGGGCAACCTTAAAGCCACGTCTCAGAGGCATCGGACTGACTGGCGAGCAACTGGCTGCCTGCCAGGGCAGAGCCTGCGCCCTTTTAATGAGAGAAACACAGCCCAGATGATCAACAATATGACAAAAAAATGCAAACACGGATTCATACAAAGAGATGAGGAAAAACATAACCGATTGGAGAAAGCAAAAACGCTAATAGTGTATTATGAGTTTCTCTATGAAAGCGGAAGCAGCGTAAAGAACGAGGTGGGGGACAGATGTGCACAGTGGTCAGGCTCTTATGCTGCTGAGAACATAGTTGGAAGACTGTGATAATTGAGGATACGTATCGTAAAGCCAAGAGCAACCACAAAGAAATACAATAACGGAGCACAGATCACAAACTGCGAGATCACAAACTGGAATGGAAAAAGGCTCATTCTCCAAAAGGCACAGGAAAAGAGAGAAAAATATCAAAAAAGGATGAATGAGACAAGTAGATAAATGAATAGCAAGGTAGTAGATTTAAACTCAACCATATCGGTAATTGCCTTTAACGTAAATGGTTAAAAACTCCAATTAAAAACTGAAATGGCCAGCATTGATAAAAGCTGCCTGTAAGAAATCCAGTTCAAATGTAAAGACACAGATACATTAAAAGTTAAAAGATGGTGCCCGGCTGGTGTAGCTCAGTGGATTGAGCGCGGGCTGGGAACCAGAGGGTCCCGGTTCGATTCCCAGTAGGGGCACATGCCTGGGTTGCAGGCCAGGTCCCCAGTGAGGGCCACGTGAGAGGCAACCATACATTGCTCTTTCTTAAAAAAAAAAAAAGAAAAAAAAAGAAAACCCTTAGTTTAAAAAAAAAAAAGTGAAAAGATGGAAAGGGTTATAACATGTGAGCACTATGCATAAGAAAGCCGGAGTGGCTTCTCTATAGTGGCTTCTCTATGTGAGATAAACGACACTTTAATAAGAAATAGGACCAAGGATTAAGGGCAAATTCCATAAGGTGAAAGGCACAGATCCACCCAGAAGACACCACAATCCTAAACAAGCATGTGTCCAATAACTGAAACTGAAAATGCATGAGGCCAAACTGAGAGAACTGGGACCAGAAACAAACGCACCCACAACACAGTGGATATTTCAACTTCAACTTTCAGTAACCGGTAGAACAAGCAGGCAAAAATTAGTAAAGGTGTAGGAAGCTTAAACCACACTATCAACTAACTTGGCCTAACAGCAGAATAGACAGTCACCATGATATGCCGTGTATATCAATTAAAAAAAAAAAAAAAAAGACCAAAGTTATTCAGGGTTTACTTTTGATCACAATAGAATTAATAGAAACCAACAGCAGAAAGATAACTGGAAAATGCCCAAATATTTGAAAATTTCATAGTACACTTCTAAATAACAAATGGAGCACAGAAGGAATTACAAGGTAAATTAAAAAATATTCTGAACTGAGCAAAACCGAAAACACAACATGCCAAAATTTATGAGATACAGCTAAAGTATGCGTAGAGGGAGATCTGTAGTTTTAAATTATTATAAAAAAGGAGGGGGAGGGGGAAGCAAGGGAGGGAGGCGGGTTTGGCTGGGATTGGGGGGAGTGGTGGGGAGCAAATGCAGACAACTGTAATTGAACAACGATAAAATATTTTTTTTAAAAAAGGAAAAAGGTCTAAAATCAATGATTTAAGTGAGCTTGTACTTTTATTAGATAGAAGAAGAGCAGATTAACCCTGGAGCAAATGAAAAGGAAGGAAACCAAAAAAGATAAGAGGGAAAATCAATGACACAGGAAAACGAATAGAGAAAACCAATGAAACCCAAAGCTGGCTCTTTCAAAAAAGAAATCAATAAAGTTTATAACTCTCTACTTAGACTGATTAACTTAAAAGGGAGACGATATAAATTACTAATATCTTGGACGAAAGCAAGGATTTCATTACAACCCTGTGGACACAAGAAGGACCACAAGAACATATTTCAAACTCCATCATGCCAATAAATTCTTAGATGAAATGGACACAACCTCTTAAAATGAATCCCCAAATAAGTACAAAACCCGAGTATACTTGTCTATTAAAGAAATTGCCCTGACTGGTGTGGCTCAGTTGTTGAACGCCATCCGGCAAAGCCAGAGGTCGTGGGTTCCGATACCTGGTCAGGGCACGTGTCTGCACTGCAGGCCAAGGCAATCGACCGGTGTTTCTCTCACACATCACTGTTTCTCTCCCTCTCTTTCTCCCTCTTTTCCCTTCTCTCTAAAAAAAAAAAAAAAAGAAAAAAAGAAACTGAACTCAAAATTTAAAACCTTCCCACAAAGACACTCCAAGCATAGATGGATTCACTGGGGATTCTATTAAGCTCTTAAGGTAGAAATAAGGCCAACTCTATATAAACTCTCCCAGAAAAATTGCTTGTCTCCATTATGTTTAGCTCTTTTTCTGGGGTTTTGTTCTGTTCTTTCATTTGTACCATACTTCTTTGTCTCTCATTTTGGCAGCCTCCCCGTGTTTGTTTCTGTATATTAGGTAGAGCTGTAGAGCTGCTTTGACTCCTTGTCTTAGTAGTGTGGCCTATTGTAGAAAAGTGCACTGTTTAAGTTGGCTAGGGCGGAGCCTTAAATAATGGCCAGGGCGGGGCAACCCCCATTGACACTTTGTGGTCTCTGGAGTTTTGTCCGAGAGGAAGAAACTCGGCCTGGCCTCCGGAGTTTTGTCCGAGAGGAAGCTGTCTCCCGGAAGCACAGAGAGTCCCAAACAAGATAGACCCAAAGAGGACCACACCAAGGCACATCATAATTAAAGTGCCAAAAGTTAAAGATAAAGAGAGAATCTTAGAAGCAGCAAGAGAAAAGGAGACAGTCACCTACAAAGGAGTTCCCATAAGACTGTCAGCTGATTTCTTGAAAGGAACTTTGCAGGCAAGAAGGGGCTGGAAAGAAGTATTCCAAGTCATGAAAGGCAAGGACCGACACCCAAGATTACTCTATCCAGCAAAGCTACAGATAAAATGCGTCTCGGATAAGGTAAAGCTAAAGGAATTCACCATCACATTCACCGAACCATTACTATATAAAAGGTTAAAGGGATTTATTTAAAAAAAGAAGATGAAAACTATGAAGATTAAAATGGCAACAAATTCACAACTATAAACAACTGAATCTAAAAAAACAAACCAAGCACACAACCAGAATAGGAAGAGAATCACAGGAATGGAGATCATTTGGATCACAGAAATGGAGACCAAATGGAGATCAGCTGGGAGAGGGGAGGGGCAAATGGGAGAAAAAGTACAGGGAATATGAGGCACAAATTGGTAGGTACAGAATACACAGGGGGAGGTTAAGAACAGTACAGGAAATGTAAAGCCAAAGAACTTACATGCACGACCATGGACATGAACTACGGGGCGGGATGGCTGGAGGGAAGGGGGGTACTGGGGCAAAGGGGCAAAAATTGGGACAACTGTAATAGCATAATCAATAAAATATATTAAAAAAAAACTGTCCCAGAAAAAACGCGAAGAGGCCTGGTAACCCTTCCTGATTTATTGTATGAGGCCAGGTGAACGTCACAAGAAAAAACTATGGACCAATGTCCCTCATAAATGTCACTCAATATTTGCAAATTGAATCCAGAACAAAAGAAAACATACCGTGGCTACATGGAGTTTGTATTAGGAACGTAAGGTTAGTTTAATGATTTAAAATCCATCAGTTAAATTCACTACTAATAGGACGGAGGGAAAAAACCCACATGAGTCTCTCAAGAGAGGCAGAAAAAGCATTTGACAACATTCAGCATCAATTTATAATTAAGACTCTCAATAAATTAGGAATAGAAAGGAAAAAAAGCTCTTGACCTGATAAAGGACATCTAAAGAAAATTACAGCTAAAGTCATAATTGTTGGTGAAAGAAACCACATGTTCCCTCTGCCATTGAGCACAAAGCAAGAATCTCTACTCTCACACCTTCCAGTCTTCTTTGGGGTTAGATATCCTAGCTAGTACAATAAGGCAAGAAAAAGAAATAAAAAGCATCCAGGTTTAAGAGCAAGAACTAATTCTCTATACGCAGAGGTAAAAAAATCAGGAAATCTATAAAAAGGTATTAGACCTAACAAGTGATAGTTTAGCTAGGTCAATACACAATAGCAATTACGTTTCTATAAACTAAACGTTATTGGAAATTAAAATAAAAAGTCCATTGACAATAGCATTAAGAATATGAAATACTTAGTAATAAATGTATCGACATATATTAAGAACTTTACACTGACAACTACGACATTATTATTGAGAGACATTAAAAGAAACCTAAACAAGAGACACGCCATATGCATGAATCAGAAGACTGAACATTAAGACAGTAATTCTTCCCAAATTGTTCTATATATTTAATCCAATTTCCATCAAAATCCCAGTAGACTTTTCTTTTGGTAACAATTGACAGACTGATTCTAAAATTAATTTGAAAATAAAAGGGACTTGGAATAAGCAAAACGTTTTTGAAAAAGGAGAGAAACGCTGAGACTTGCATTTCCTGAATTCAAGACTCACTATATAAACCTGCAGTCATCAAGATGGCGTGACATCACGTTAAGGACAGACATGTATGTTAATGCAGCAGAACAGCGAGTCCTGAGAAAGACTTGTACGTATACGGTCAACTGATTTTTGACAAAGGTGTCACGATAATTCAGTGTGGAAAAGGATCGTCTTTTCAATGAATGTTCTGGAGAGAATGGGTATTTGTACAGAGAAAATGAACTTCAGTTCTTTTCTCTCCATTGAAGGTGGCTAGACTTACAAGGCCAGAGCGAGGGGACATGCCCTGCAGACTTCTCAAGAATGCCCAGTTCCTGACAACAAGGCAAGTCTGAGAACCCGTGAGAGCAGAGGAGCCTCGGGAGGTGTAATGACGAACGGCAACGTGGGCACGTGGGCTGTCTACTGGGACGGAAAAGGCACGTCAGGGGAAAACTGGTGAAGTCCAAAAAAGTACAGGGTTTAGTTAATGATAATGTGAAAAAGTTTATGATTAAGTCAAGGGATTAATAAGCTTTTTATGTTAAACAGTATTTTTGCAGTAGAAAAAGTTAAAATTCATTTTTATTCTAAATTTACTATCAAGAGAACTGAATTGTCTTCCTTTTTTATCCTCACCAGAGGACATGCGTATCGATTTTAGGCAGAGGGATAGGAGGGGAGAGAGCGGAAGAGAAACACTGATGTGAGAGACGAGATGGTTTGCCTCTTTTTTTGGTTGTTGTTATTTTTTTGGTTTTAATGGGATTTGAAGTCGCTTCAGAAAGTGCAATTAAAAAAATAAAATAGTCAAGACAACGTCGTAGTAATGATTAGACAGTAACGAAATGAGAACTAGGATTTGCACAGAATTGCACACTACTGCTGTCATGTACAGTTGCTAGTAGGCCATACGTTTGCCCTTGGGAAGCAGAAATTTCTCATTATCTTTTAAAATGTAAAGATAAAATCATGAAAGTGCGCTTTTTTTATGGTATTGATACCTGACACACAGTTTTCTTAATGTTATTTTTGTATGAAATTTTTAATATATTTTATCGATTATGCTATTACAGTTGTCCCATTTCCTCCCCTTTCTTCCCCTCTGCCTCGCACCCCCTCCCACCCACATTCCCCCCCTTTAGTTCTTGTCTGTGGGTCATACACATAAGTTCTTTGGCTTCTACATTTCCTATACTATTCTTAACCTCCCCGTCTGTTTTCTACCTACCATTGATGTTACTTATTCTCTGCACCTTTTCCCCCTCTCTCCCCCTCCCACTCCCCTGTTGATATCCCTCCATGTCTTACATAAATCCCTTTAACATTTCATATAATAAAGGCTGGGTGATGTTAACTCCTTGAACTAGACCTTATCTGAGAAGCACTTTATCTGCCCTTCCATTCTAAATGAAAGTTTTGCTGGATAATCTTGGATGTAGGTCCTTGCCTTTCTTGACTTTGAATACTTCTTGCCAGCCCCTTCGTGCCTCAAGGTCTCTTTTGAGAAATCAGCTGACAGTCTTTTATGGGAATTCCTTTGTAGGTAACTGTCTCCTTTTCTCTTGCTGCTTCTAAGATTCTCTCCTTATTTTTAATTTTGGGTAATATAATTATGATGTGTCTTGGTGTGTTCCTCTTTGGGTCCAAGTTCTTTGGGACTCTCTGAGCTTCCTGGACTTCCTGGAAGTCTACTTCCTGTGCCAGATTGGGGAAGTTCTCCTTCATTATTTTTTTAAGTAAGCTTTCAGTTTCTTGTTCTTGTTCTCCTTCTGACACCCCTATAATTTGGATGTTGGAACATGTAAAGATGTCCTGGAGGTTCTTAAGCCTCTCCTCATTTTTTTGAATTCTTGTTTCTTCACTCTTTTCTGGTTGAATGTTTTTTTCTTCCCTCTGGTCCACACTGTTGATTTGAGTCCTGTTTTCCTTCCCATCACTATTGGTTCCCTGTACATTTCCCCTCATTTCACTTAGTGTATCCTTCATTTTTTTCATCGAATTTGGAACCAAATTCAACCAACTCTGTGAGCATCCTGAATACCATTGTTTTGAACTGTGCACCTGATAGGTTGGCTATCTCTTCGTGGCTTAGCTGTATTTTTTCTGGAGCTTTGATCTGCTCTTTCATTTGGGCCATCCTTCCCTTTCTCTGTGTGCCTGTTACTTTAAGGGGTGGAGCTGTAGGTGTTCACCAGGGTGGGGTAACCCACTTCGATGCATTGCGACGCCATCTGTGGGGGCGGGGTCTGAGAGGGGGCAATAGCGCTTGCTCCACTCTCTACCTGCCTTCAGTTACTTCCCCTGCTTCCCACAAGCAAATTGGGCTCTTCTGGTGCTGATTCCTGGTTGGGTGGGCTTGTGTACATTCTAAGACCCTGTGGGTCTCTCCAACGAACTCTCCTGTGAGGCTGGGAGTTCCTCCCACTGCTGCCTCAGCCCCAACAGGTGTTTTTGATTGGTGGTTTAAGGCTTTATTTCCCCTCGATGGAGCCCTGGGTTGTGTGGTCTGTTTTGCTCCCCAGCTTTTTCTCCTGGTTTATCTGTGCGGTGCCCCCCACCCCTGCCCCCACCACCAGCTGCAGTGTTGCTTGCCCAGCTCCACAAACCTGGAGCCCTCTTCACCTGGCTCTGCCCCTCCTACCTGCCCAGATGAATGTTTCCTCTTTAACACCTTGGTTGTCAGACTTCCATATGGTTCGATTTTCTGCCAGTTCTGGTTGTTTTTTGTTTTTAAATTGTTGTTGTCCCTCTTTTGGTTGTGTGAGGAGGCACAGTGTGTCTACCTATGCCTCCATCTTGGCCGGAAGTCGATGGGTTGCCTTTGCACGCACCCTGACTGGGCACCAAACCGGAAACCTAGGCATGTGCCCTGACTGGGAATCAAACCAGAGACCTTCTGGTTTATGGGACGATGCTCCAGCCAACTGAGCCACACCAGCCAGGGCCTGAATTGTTTTAAAGCAACTAGTGCTCCTGGGCAAACACCATCCCCTTAAAGACAAGAAGCAGGCACAGAGCCCTCAGTGCCCCACGTGCACCAGCTGGTGGGGTACGGGTGGCTTCGAAATCCTGCTCTGTAGCCACCAAGCTCCCAAAAATTAAAACTGCGTTAACATTACATTTTGAAAGGGAAAACAAACCTCAACTCTTGCCTCATACCACACACAAAAATGAACTCAAAATGGGTCACAGACCTGCAAAAGCTAAAACTATAAAAGTGCTAGAAGAAAACATAGCAGAAAACTTCCTAATTATGGAATAAACTAAGATTTCTTATATAGGACACAGAAAGCACAAACCAGAAAGGAATAAACTGATAAATTAAGCCTGATCCAAGGTTACGATAGCTGGTCATTGATGCAGAGACACTAATAAGACAATGAAAAGGCAACCTGGGAGAAAATATTACAATGCGCATGCGACAAAGGGTGTACATCCCAAATACAGCGGGAACACTCGCAGCTCAGGAATAAGAGGGAAGCAACTGCCACTGGCACCAAATCAGAAGGGCCTAAACAGACACGTCATTAAAGAATGATTATGAATGACCAGTAAATACTTTATTTTTTTTTATTTTTTTATTTTTAAAGATTTTATTTATTTATTTTTAGAGAGAGGGGAAGGGAGGGAGAAAGAGAGGACGAGAAACATCAATGTGTGGTTGCCTCTCACATGGCCCTCACTGGGGACCTGGCCTGCAACCCAGGCATGTGCCCTGACTGGGAATCGAACCGGGATCCTTTGGTTCCCAGCCCGCGCTCAATCCACTGAGCTACACCAGCCGGGGCACCAGTAAATACTTTAAAGATACTCGCCGTCATTAACCACTAGGAAAGCACGAATTAAAACCTAATGCAATTCTACCGCACGCCCATTAGAATGAGTAACATAAAGACCGCCACTACCAAGTGCTGGGGGCGAGTGGAACAACTGGGACCCCCACACCGTGTGGGTGGGGATGCAAACTGGTGTAGCCACTTTGGAAAAACTGATACGCAATTTTTAAAAATCAAGTGAAACATGTACTTCACCATATGACCCAGAAATCCCATAGAAAGGAAAATATACATCCTCACACATATTCTCACGGCAGCCCTATCTGGGGACAGCCCAGATGCTCTCCAGCAGGTGACTGCATGAGCAAGCTATGGTCCTTCCCACCAAGGAAGAGGCCTCCCCAGTAAAACAGACTGACCCACTGACACACTCAGCACCTGGGCGAGTGGAGAAGAGCATGCAGTGTGCAATTTCTTTCATCTGATTCTCTTGAAAAGACAAATCTCATCCACGGTGTCAGAATGCAGGTGGGTTGCTGACAGAGGGGGTTAGTGGGACAGGGCACAAGAGACCTTTCCCAGGTGATGTAAATGCTGTGTGTCTTGGTTTCGGTGCTAGTTACAGGGGTATCTAAATTTTCCAAAGCTCATCAAAATATATGTTCCAATGGGGCGCTGGCTTATGCATGAGGCACACATAAGCGAGAGGGAGAGAAGGTGCAAGAAGAAATGGGACTTTAAAGTGGCAGCGCCACTGACTGACTGAGACATCCTGGGGGCGGCCGGTTGCAAATGGCCCCCCTTCATGGCTCACAGTCTAACTGGGCAGGCCAGGCACGGCCCGTGAGAGGATGAGGGTGGACTGTCACCCAGTGTCTGCTCAGTCCTTGGGGAGAGGGCGGGGGTCCCTCAGCAGCTGTCATGAGCAGAGCATAAGGTTGTCTCTGCAGCTGCGTAAGGCTTTAGATCCTGTAAGAGTGTGGGGCTTTAGCTGCTAATGTGCAACTAATACGGATTCATCCCATGGGTAGCCTGGAGCCTTCTGTTCTTCTTTTAATGGTTAAAATGATAGCAGGGCCTTACCGGAGAGCTGCTTGATGGCCACAGGTCTCACTTTGTAGGGAGTGCTGCAAGAGAGAAGACAGTTCACCGTGAGATGCTGTCAAAGTCAGCGTGGCTGGTCTGCTCCCAGAGATAAGCACTTGGGTGAATTAGAATTCAGGGGATTAGGTGTGTGCATGTTTTTTTTAATTAGTTCCTTTGCCTGTTCTGATGTTGCTCGTTCAGCAGAATTCTAAACAGTTTTAGCATATGAGTTAAATGATGAACTTCCCTATAAGGCTCCTGTGTGGCCAATAAAACCAGTCTTGTCCTCAGTGCCACCGTGGCTGCTCAGGCAGAGTCCAGCTGGGGCGGCAGGGGCTCCGCCAGAACTGCCCACGTCCGCCCCAGCCGCTGACTGGGGCAGGCGGGCGCCCCTCCTCTTCTGGTGATGCCTCTCCTGAGGGCGCCACAGAGGGTAGGGCCAATACTGCGTTGAAAATACACTGGCCTCTTGGCGGTGTCACCCCGGGAATCATGAGACCCAGACAGAACGGGGAGACTACTGGTGCCATTTAAGATGGATGAAAGGTCAGTCACTGATGTACAAGGAGCTCTGGCAAAGGGGCAGGAAAAGACAATCGAGCCCATGGAAAGTAGGAGAAGAATGGAAAGAAGCAACGGCTATTAATAGTGGGCGGGGGCGGAGGAAAGAAAGAAGGAAGACGAACCTCAAGAAAAATGCCACCAGGCACAGGGAAGCGGGCTCTTACAAGTGTCGATGGTGCAAGCGTGGCCCGCCGTGCCCCTGGGGAAAGCAAGTTAGTGGCACCAACCGGCATCTAAGATACAGAACCCTTTGTGGGAGCAAAGGTGAAGCCTGAGACATGGCGGGAGACAAAATGTCAAAACTGAAGTTGTCCTATGTCGGGCACATCACAAGGAGGCAAGGTCCTCTGGAAGTACTGCTGAGAAAATTGAAGGCAGCGGGAAAAGAGAGAGACCAAAGATGAGACGGACGGACTCCATGAAAAAAGCCAGCGGCCGAGTCCACAGGAGCGAGGCAGGCCTGCTGAGCCCGGGGCAGAGCGGATGACGCTCACTCACAGGGTCACCCGGAGCCCGAGCTGACTCCACGACTCATAACAGCAATCCATGGTCTCACATGTGCAGTTGGGAACAGACGAAACATCCGTGCACTTGGACATCTGCAGATGTCATGTGTTCCCGGCATTCACTGGGTCATTCCTCCCTTCAGTGACTTCTTCCCCGAGGGCTCACTGTGAGCAGGCCCCGGTGATGGGAAGGTGAGCAAAACAAAAATGCTGCTGTCCTCCTGGGACTGCCCTCCACGTTCACGTGCAGGTAGAAAGCACGTGTCTTACCACAGTTTGAGTGGCTGGCACGGAAATACCGTGGGCCCTCCCCACAGGGGACAGATGACGCATTCGCTGTCCTGGGGAGGGTCATTCGGTGGTTAAAGATGACCTGGAGGGATGCTGTGGGGAACAAGGCTGGCTCCACATAGGGGTGGCATGGATGGGGAGGGACAGAGATGAGTGTCCCAGCTGAGGCCAGATGCCCCTGGACGGGACTCAGGGGTGGACTTATGCAGAGGTTCACCAGAGGGTCCAGCATGGTCCCCTGTCCAGAAATGAGCACTGGGCTGGGCGACTCCAGGTCCCTCTGAGCATTATCTGAACAAAACTGGCAAGTGTCTCTTTGTATTTGTCAGTTGTTAGGGATCAGAGTTGCTTGGTAATCAATCGCCTTTCTAACCAGCTCCTCGAGAGCACGGAAGCCACTCAGCTCACTGGTAGAAACCAGAGCCTTTGACTCGCGTCGCCAGGTGGCAGGGTATTTACAAGGCTGGTGGACCTTCTCTGACCGGATGGAACAGCCAGGGGTCTGGAGAGGGGGAGGGGGCCCTCCGCGGTCTCGCTGCGGAAGAGCAGCAGCTGGGCGCAGAGCTGCGAGTGCTCAGGTGTGTGTGGACGGGGGGACGAGCCCTGGTGGTGGGGGTGGGCCCTCATGCCTTGGTGCACGGGGATGCAGTGTTCTAAGGAGGAATCGGACCACTCTGACGGAGGAGTCTGGCCGACGTCCTGTGGCTAGCGTGCCCCTGACAACACCGTGCTGTGGCACAGCGCAAGAAAGCTGTGTCGGGGGCCAATTTTTCCGGAAGGCGGGTAGGACTCGACCACGGGGTAACAGGAGGCACCGACCCGGAGTCTGTGCGCAGGGAGCCCGGACGAGATGTGACGGTCTGAGCTAGGGGTTGGCTGAGCCAGCTGAGGGAGGCGTTGAGGCGGGACGTGTTTCAAAGGAAGACCCAGAAGGCCATGGTACTTGGAGTGAAATGAGCCACAGCTTTCAGACAGAAGAGACGGGACCCTGGGACCCCTGTGTCTGATCAGTCAAGAGCCCTCGGAATTTGGGGATGGGATCACGAGCAGCCCACCCTGAGAGTGGGAGATGGGGGCGGAGGTGGCACTGGCATCCAGCTCTTCCCACCAGGTGGGTCCTGAACCTGAGGCTGGGGGACGGGGAGGTGACAAGGCCAAGCTGAGAGGGGGAAGCTCGAGGGACACAGCCCGACTCACTGTGCCCTTGGCCTGGCGGCCGTTGCTACGGAGAAACAGAACAAACCTGCACGTTTCCTACAAGGGGTCACCGTCAGGGCTTCCACACTTTTTATCAGCGGTTCTCACCTGGGCTGCATGGGGAACTTTAAAAATCCCTCACAAATCCCCGGTTTATTGGTCCTCGCTCCCTGGTGGTTTCAACCGGCAGCCAGGGCTGAATGTCACGCGCTTAGCTGGACGAGTTAATGCTGTGGTCTGGAATGGACAGGACCCCCATGGCGATGGGGAAGGGAGAGGAACGAAGGGGACAGGGAGGCTGTGCCGGGGCTGCTCAGACGTGACTCTGGGAAAGATGAGCCAGCTGGGGACACCTCTGAGTGCACCACCTGTCACAGGCGAGAGTGTGACGTAGACAGAGACAGGGGAGAGTCCAGGGGAGGTAGCAGGTCCCTAAGTGGGAAAGGTCGCACATCCAATAGAGGGGGAGACGGCAAGGGGCTGAGGGTGGGGAGAAAGCACTGTGGTCAGAACAGGGGTTCTGCTGGGGTCCCGACCGACACCCTCACGGTCACCTGGGAGCCTGCAGAAATGCCGAGTCCGGGTCCAGACCTGGAGGGTCAGAACCTGGTGGGGGTGAGAGGGTGGGGAGGGGCGTTCTGCTGCCACAAGCCCCACCCCCCCAGCCTGGGGGTGCTGCCAACTGCGGGGCAGAGGTTGGTGACCTTTGGGCGACGCCCAACAGCTCCGTGGAAAGAAGGTGGCAGAGACCTCACAAACCAGGGTTCCCACCTCTGACCACTGACGGTGGGCAGCCCGTTTCTGGGGTGGGGCTGTCCTGGGCACAGGGGACATGCCACTGTACCCTGGCCTCTGCCCGCTGGATGCCCGCTGTGACGGCCATAATGTCTCCAGACACGGCCAGATGTCTGTCCCCCCTGCCCCCACTGAGAAGTGCTGGCACAGAATAAAGAACCAAACCAGTGACAATGCGTGACCAAGTCTGAATAGACAGACTGCAGACAGACTGCTTCAACTGAATTCAGGAAAAACGTGGCTTCGCTCAGAGACCAGCCTGCATGGACAAGGCTCTGGTTTGAGTACAAGATCACTCTTGTCTTGTGCACAAGTCATGGTGATGTGTCAACTGTCCTTCAGAAGTGAGCTGGGACTTATGCTGAGATTGACAAGAATTTCACTGGAGTCTTTAGGGAGCCAATTAGCACCACTCTTTCCGGGGAGCCCGAGCCCATCACTGGGGGGCAGAAGCTCCTGGTGGGTGGAATCAGGGAGACCGATGGGCAGTGCAGCGGCTGGAGGCCTGGCCGAGGCATCCAGGTGCACGGGGAAGGCTGGTGCCGGCCACGGTCCCCTAGGGCTTTGTACACCCCCCGCCCCAGGGTGCTAGTTGGCCTGCTCCCTGCACCAAAGCCTTGGCTGCCCTCTGTCCTCAGAGGGACAGCACCCTTGCCTGGGGTTGGGGGACCTGCACCAGCCTAATGGGGTGGCTGGAAGGCTGGTTTCTATGGGCAGGAGGAAGCAGAGCGGGTGTCTGTCCCTGGCACTCAGGTGTGCCCGTACCCGGGGTGGGGGGAGCCTGCAGGAGAAGTCCCGGGGCGCTGACCCTGGGGAGCCCGAATTTCCAAGCTGCCATGAAGCAGCTGCGAGCCTTCCAGCTGCTCAGTGTGGGAGGGTCTGCCTGGTGCAGGCTTTGTCCTGCGGGCTCAGAAAAGCTGGCATGGCTCCGTTGATGGGACACCCTGAGGACCGGATTAACGCAGGTCTCTTAGGACCAGAAGACACGGACTGGGGACTCAAGTGGCGCCTCCACCCCCAGTCACATTCCTGTTCCCTGTGGAGAATGCAGTTTGAGCCTTGCCTCACCCAGCTGCTGGGGTGGAGTGGGGACCGCTGGGGACTCTGCAGGCTGCTGGGCGGAGGGGCCTGCCAGGGGTGGAGTGGCCCTGGCTCCGAGTCCTTGACTGACTTTGGCCACACACAGCTGGGCTTTACCAAGTGGACTTACACTCACAAATGTGTTCACTGCTGACCCCCTCCCTGGCCTTCCCTCCACCTCCTAACCAGGGCTCCCTCTGCTCCCCAGTGCAGAGAGTTCTGTGGGCGGGGCTTCATCAACACCAGGATTCGTTCCACTGGGAAAACTGTCCTCCAGGGGCGCTGGTCAGTGGATGTCCTGCTCCCCTTCCTGAGGTGGACAGGGGGTGGTGGTTAATACAGGGGCCCCTGGCCTGGTTCCACTACTCATCACTCAGCCCCTGTGCCTCAGTTTCCCCATCTGTAAAGTGGTAATAACATCAACCCGAGCTCCTGGGGCTCTTGCTGGGAACTGGATGTGGAGCCCTGGCACATTCCTGGCACATTCAGTTGTTGCCATCCGGTAAGGAAGCGCCGAACGAAGCCTTCTTCCCTGGCCCCCCCATCCCCACCCTCCCACCTTCGGTTTGAATTCAGACTTCTCCAGCAGTAAATGACGAAAACCAGCACAGAGATCCTCGTGTGGGCGGGGAGAAGTGTCCGAGACACCACGGAGGCAGGATGGGGCAAGGCCGCAGGCCGCTTACCGTTCGGAATTTGCGGGCATGGTGGGGTCGATGGAGACCATGGCGTCGTCCGTGGTCAGCAGGGAGATGGTTGTGTTCCTGGAAGACACGTCACGTCAGCACCTCCACCCAGGATGGCCCCTGGGGCGCACCCTCGAGGGGGCCTTGCCCGAGAGAGGAGGCCGGAAGCCCGAGGCCGAGGCTCCGATTGCAGATAAAGCGGGAGGCTGAGCAGTCCCAACTGCTTCATAGACTTTCAAGTAACTTCAAATGGGAATTGGAGGAAGTCTAATTTATTGAGTTGGAAGATGAAATAAAACTGGGGTAGAATGGAAAGAAACACTGGATCGGCTCACAATGGATTCGGCCTGCCTTCCCACTTCGTCCCTTTGGGGGCCCACCTAATCGGGCGCGATTTCCCCTACAGAACAGCTGCAGGCGGGTAAGGTGGGTCTTCCTGCAGCCCCTCGCCCCGGGAATGATGTCGCCTGGACCGTGTTATGGGTGCTGTCTGCTCTTTGGTTGTGTGTTTGTAAAATCTGTGCAATGGGGGGGCGGGTGGCACTCAAACCTCGGTTGTCCTGAAGAACAGTATGCGTGTATCTATTAGCACAGCATGTATGAAGGATGGCCAATCTCTGGGCTACTTTTGCCGCTACAAAGTGCCTGCCGTCCGCTGTCATTTCGGCTCCAGACCCCTTTTCTCACTGTTCCGTGTTCTGTGAAAGACTCCCATGGTGCTTCTCGGTCACCTTCTTGACCCAGATTCTGACTTTAAAGGCAGTTGTCATGCCCAAGCTACTCCGGATGGCTTCACAATCAAAAAGTCACCCCAGGAAAGCGCACTTGCTCTGATGCACTGCTGATGTGGGAGGATAATTCTCATGGAATGCTGACTGTTCCGTAAGGTAGAGAACTGGCCTTTTCAACTCATTCCAGGAGTCAGTCTTTCCCCAAATATGGATCTGCTATGACCCCCCTGAGACAGGAGACAACTGCTGGACCATTTGGGGACAAGGGATGATAGCCAAATGTGGCCACCCTCCTTCCATCTTTCTGTAAAAGCAAATGAATAAGCAAAAGAAAAAGAAAACTCAATAGTGCCTGCTGCCTATCTCCGCCCAATGGTTTCCTCCTTGCGGGCGCAGCGGTGCCCGCAGGCGCCTCCGGGCAGGCTGTGGCCAAAACCGCCAGGGTTCTGTAGCGAGGTGGGCCTGTGGGCCTTTCCACTCCTCTCATTCTTCCCTTCCCTCCTCCTCAGGCGACCCGCCCTCCCCGGGTGCCTTCCTTTCAAGGTGAATGGAAAGATATGGAGGCAGAAGGGCGCCTTCCGGTGGGACAAGGCTGCACCACTCACCGAGGCAGGCCGGTGGCGATGCAGAAGAGGTCCATGATGTCGCTGGAGTTGCAGTACTTGCTGAAGACCACCTGCAAGACGGAGGAACAGGCCGTGAGGATCGGAAGAACGGGGTGACCGGCTTCCATGCTGATGTCAGAGTCCGCAGGTTTATTTTAAAAAGAAAAAAAAATGTAACCTCAGGCACTGGACTGTTCCACAAAATACTCCTCATTCGGTGCATGTAGAGAGGTTGTGACAAACCTCATTCCTTTGCCACTGGAAAGGGTTGTAAAAACAAAGCCACTGCCCCGTCAATGCCACACACCTGTCACCTGGGGCGTCTGACTCACCGAAGACAACCTTGGCTTAGCCATGTCTCACCGCAGGGGGTCCCCAATGGCCTCAGGAAGGCCATTATGTGTAAAACAAAATTTTAAAAGGTCTTTAGCTTAGAAAAAATTGTCTTTCAGGATTGGGGCTGAGGTGGCATGACTAAATGAGAGAGGAAATCACAGTGAGGAGGGATGCAGTATGACACGGTCCCCAGCGCAGAATGAATCACGCATGACCGTCTGATGCCCGTCCCGCCCATGGGGGAGAACGCAGTGGCATCAGCACCTTCTGTCCAAGCGGTCTGGAGTCCCACCCTCGGGGACTCCAAGTACAGTGACGGAGGTGGTCTTCAAGGCTGGACAGCACAGGGGACGGTCCATGCTGCAGCCCTCTGTGCCACTCGCCTGGGCTGGGCAGAGAAGCAAGCCTGAGTGGGCGGTGATTTTTCAGCTAATATTAGTTTGCATCTTCCCTTATTGGAAACAGTTAAATATAACGAGCAGACATTTCCTCCCATGAAGGCAGCCTTTCTGTGACTAACACCATTTCCTGTGTGCCGATGGCCCGGCCACGCTGAGACGAAGTCACCGTCGGGGACGGTGCCCTTGGTCTGGACTGTCCACCCTGCAGCTGCCATCCTGGCGCAGCCCTTGACCCTTGCAGCAGCTGGTCCCCACACCAGTCTTGCCCCGCGCCCAGCCCCTCGGTTTCTGGACTGGGATCCGGTTGTGCCACCGAAGGTCCACCTCCTCGCCTGTGCACGTGAGGTTCTAGGGTTTTTGCTTTCCAGCCTGGGTCCCTGCCACGCTCCTATCTCTGGCCTTCACTCCAGTCCATGGGCGTCCCCACCCCAGACCCTCTGCTCCGGTCCTTCCTCCTCCCCTTTCCTTAGTCCTTCTCTGTTCCTGGCCATTAGGACTCAGTGGCAACTTCTCCACAAAGCCTCCTGACTCCACTGCTTGAAAGCCTAGCCTTTGACCGTGTGCCAGGCCCGCGTTCTCAGGACAGCACACCGCCAGTGGCCCCCAGCGCAGGCCTTGGCGTTCCTGGCTGTGCTGTAAGGGGCGTGGTGTGGGAGGGCTGAGCCTGGGGTCCTGGCTGCTCACCACTGGCATGGGAACATCTCCGACTTTGCCATCTTGAACTTTGTGAAGGTCATTTCCATTGCTGGGCTGGTGTCGTATGTCCTATGTAGGTCAGGTGGCACTGCCTCCTCCGCCCAGAAGGAGCACCATTTGTAGTTCTTCAAGGCAGATGTGACACCTTTATAAAAGTCCCTGCCCCTGGAGGGGCTCAGGTGCACAGACACAACAGGATCCTGTCCCAGCCCTTCAGAGTTCGTGGGGTTGGGGGTGGAAATGATCTCAGGGTTATTTCTCTGCAGTCTCACCTGACAAGACAGCTTCAAGCCACGGCTTTCGGAGGCTTGACTGAAGGAGTTGTTATCAGCAATAGCACCTCAGAAGGGGAGGGCTGCTAATGAGATCGCAGCCTCTTACGACGGGGGAGCAGGGGCGTTGCTCCCTGACTTTGCCAGAAGGAACTGGACTTTGCCAAGGGCGCCCATCCCACCGACCACAGTGGCTGGGATGATGGCCTGGGAGCTGGGCTGCCTGGTGGCCCTTGAACGCTCCCTCCGCCTCTTACCTCTGCGACTTGAGCAAGCTATTCAACTTCTGTGCACTTTAATTTTATCTTGTATAAAACAGGCAAAAGTGCCCTGGCTGGTGTAGCTCAATGGATTGAGCATGGGCTGCGAACTAAAGAGTCGCCGGTTCAATTCCCAGTCAGGGCACATGCCTGGGTTGCAGGCCAGGTCCCCAGTGGGGGCCATGTGAGAGGCAACCACACATTGATGTTTCTCTCCCTCTCTTTCTCCCTCCCTTCCCCTCTCTAAAAATAAATAAACAAATAAATAAAATCTAAAAAAAAAAAAAAAACCAGGCAAGAGCACAGCACTGTCACCCACAGATAGGTGGCTTGATTCAGACACTTGCCTCTGCAATCAGTTAGAGGCCAGCGTGTGACTTCAATGAAAAAGGGCCCTTCAGAGCCCCAGAGAAAAGGACCATGGGGACAGGCATCTCATGGCCTCGTCTGGACGATGTTCGGACCGTGCCAGTGCACTGACCGGGATTTCCAGAACTCTTTTTAGTTAAAAAACAGACGGCTTGATGGCATGGCTAACCCGACACCCAGCGGAAGGAGAACGTGGGACCTTCCGCTGCGCTGGTGTGCTCTGTTGTAGATGTTGTTCTAATGGTTCATTTTCTGGATCAATATGAGCTCTTCCTTTCTTCCTCAGCTACCCTCAACTCTTAACAACCTAAGAGATCCTTTTGCAAAACGAGAAGAAACAGTTTCAAATGGTATATGATTTTTATTGTCTGCCCTCTCCTAACACAGAAACTTTTAGTAAGTTTTTACTTTTCACGGTCATGTTGTTATCTGCAAAGTGTCCCTAAGAATCTGTCCTCCTTTTGACCAGGGTACAACTGGGGAAATCCGTTTTGTAGCCAATGTGCTCATTTATGCAGATGTGGCCAGACTCCTGTACGGAGCCAAGCATGACTACAACTTGCAAAGCCCTCCCCGGGGGAATGACCTGACCCCCGGCCCCCAGGCTCCTGCTTTCCTGGTGGGAAGAAAGGCCTTACCTACTGGCAGCACAGAGGGGCCTTGGGATATTCTGGGGACCCCAACAAGAGGTGAGTTCACTCATATTTGTAAGAGAGTTTTGAGCCCAGACCTTCCCAGCCCCAGGACAGCGAACAATGGAGGCTTTGCCAAGCCCAGTTGTGAGGTCTTCAGGCAAAGCAAACGCGAGGAAGCCCATGCGGCAGCTGACCGTCTTGCTGCCCTGAACAAACTATGCAACCAGACCTAGTGAGGCCCGCCCCGTTCTGAGGTCTGGAATGATCTTTCTTTCAGATTACTTTGGACAACAGGCTGGGAGGCTGTACGGAAGTTTGGGATAAGAAAAAAAGATTCCACAGGGGTGTCTCCAGTGGTAACCCACACTGTATCCGTTGGCAAATGTCTTCGATATTCTCCACAGAAATGCAAGGTTCTTTGATTTCTCTCTCAAACTGGTTATAACAGCTAAGCAGTTCCCTCGCTCAGCTAACGCATTGGGTAAAAATCTTTGACGCGCAGTCCTTTTATGCCTCACTTATTTAGTTAGTTAGGGAGCCTCCAGCAGGGCCGAGGCAGGGGAGAGGCAGGGGTGAAGCGGCAGGGGTGTGAGCCCCAATGTCGGACGTGCTGGGCAGCGTCCCGCCCCCTGGCAGGGCGTCCGAGGAGCTCCAGCCTAGATCAGGTGCTGGTGGCTGTGGGAAAGCAGCCCCCACAGCGCCTGCGCTTGGGTGGCCTGGGAAGACCCGCCCCCACCCCAACCACCCCACCCCTCCCCTGAGGAAGCCTCCTCTGGAGGGCACCAGGCTTTCTGTCTCCATGCTGACTCATTTTGCAACTCCTTTATCCTTTATCCCAAAACAAAGAGCACCAAAAGGGGGGGATTAAAAAGTAAATGAGGTGTGGAGGCAGTAAGATGAACGGAAAAATAGAGATTTTTGTCCTGCAGTGCAACTTGCGGCAAATCGAGGCTGGAGTTCATGAGTGAGCATGGCAGGTCACCCCCAACTCTTTTATGTGGTTTGATTGGCAGCCCGTGATATTAAAACAAGACCTGAGAAATAAACAAGAGGGCAGAGGCCTCCTGCCCGCTGGATACTGATATTCCCTTGGACGCAGCCGGGCCGTGAGCCGGGAATCGGGAACCCTCCCACTCCTGTATCGCAGAATAACTGATACCGAGTGTGAACCACCGGCCGAGCCCCATACCAAGAGATCTCCACGAGGGACCTGAGGCTCATGGAGCCACACAAGGCTCCCACGGGTCCAGCCAATGAGCGGCAGCCGGGACTGCATCCCAGGCCACCGCTGTCCAGTGCCCGCACCTGGACATAACACCCGCGACACCAGGTCTTTGCACGTGTTTTGACGTCCACACTCAAACCAGCTGCCTAGCAGTGGTGCTGTGGCAGGCCCTGGGGGTCCAGTGCTTGCCCCCCACCCCCCGCGTTACTCCTTCTGTCTGTTGTCTTCTCTTCCACCCCCCACCCCGCGAGCAAGACCACTCTGTAAACGGGCTCGATCACAGCAGCTCTGCCGGCCTCTCAGGGCCGTGATGAGATACGCGAGGGAATGTTTGAAAGGAATCACTCAGAGCGCCTGCTGCTCGAACGTGAAATTCGATGTCATACCATCTCAGGTGCCTGCGAATCCCACGGCCCCTGCTTGTTCTAACACCTAGATTCTGGACGCAAGTCCTCAGGGGTCTCCGAACTGCCAAATGCATCATCTGGCCACATTTTGTTTGGGACCCAATTTTATGTTAGTAGGAATTCAATCTGCAGAATTTCCAAAGCTTGAAGAGAGAATATCTAAGGCCGCTCCTCTGTTTCCTATGTTTCTTGGGGGAAGGAGCTGCCCTTGACTCTGGAAAGTCAAGGACGGAGGCCCGGGGAACCCCCACCCCAAGCTGCATGCTCACAACTGGAGGGTCCTCTGCTTTGCTGGGACTGACGAACAGCCCATCGAGACCAGGAAGAGAAGCAAGTGCTTCTGGAGCACAGGCTGACCTCCTGGCTGAGCCCGGGCTTGGACCGGCCTGGACCCACCTGTGCTGGAGAGCCCACAAGCTGGGGCCTGATGCTTGATCAGGGTGGTACCAGTTGGCTGGGTTGGCATCTTTCTGGCAGATACCCTCTAGTCCTGTCCTTACAGGTGGGGACCTAGGACTGAGACCCAGGGGCCTGCAGTGGCCAGCCGATTCCTGTCACAGCGTGGGAGGCCTCTACCAGCTGGCCCTCCAGTCTACTCCCTATAGCCCTGGACATGCAGCCCTGGCTCCTGGTGACCTGCCCCAGCCCCAAGGCCTGACCTGATTGGCCATCACCCAATCGCCTTTCCTCACCAGAACTTTTCCCAAGTTACTCAGAGCTGCTGGCAACTGGGGTGAGTGCACAGTCATGGGGAGTCTGCCCTCAGCTGACCATAGAAGCCACCCAGATGAAGGAGGAGGCGCAGCTGCTGGGAAGGGATGCCAGGGAGGTGGCGACCACAGAGGGCAGAGAGAGGGAAGCAGAGGGCCCAGGACCCCCCAGGACCCCCCAGACTTCCCGGCACCCCGGATCCTGGGGCTTTTTCTGGGGACTTGCAATGTCCTTAACGGAGCTCTGGGTGAGCCCCACTTCCGGCATCCACCGACCCCCCCACACCTTCCTGAACCGGCTTAAGAATATCTCTGTTTCTTGGCATCAAAAGGGCCTCGACCAACACATTCAGCAAGACAGGGCTGGTGACTGTGGAGCTGGTGGCCTGGAGGCTGCCACACCTGCATCCAGGTGGCCTTGGGGTTACAGAGACAGGACAGGGCCATTTCTAAAAGCCTGGGAGCGGCCTCTTCTCAATTCTGAGTCCAGAGGCCTCTTCCCGAGACACGACTCTAGTGATGAAAAGCGGAGTTTCTGTGCTTCCCCTTCTCCCCCCGGACACCCACGCAGGGGCTCGCTGAGGGGAGGCTGCAGGAAGGGGCCCCTCCAGGGTCCATCTTCCAGGTACACGCTGTGCCGTCTGTGCCAGAAGCCAGGAGGACGCTGTCTCCAGACTGCCGGGCAGCTCCAGACAATCACATTTGCCGTTACAAGGTTAGGGGCTGCAGATCTGATCAACGCTGAGCGGAACTTCCTGGAAACTCTCCACCTGAAGCACAGCCGTGCCTTTCGGTGAGAAGCGCAGTGAGGGCGTGGCAGGGCCCCCGTGGAGGGGGGAGGCGGGTGAATGACAAGCTGGTGGGAGGCTCTGGAGTGGAAACCGGACTTGGGTGGTGGGAGCGCCGAACAGGAAAAAGGGCACCGGCAATGCCAGCAGCGATGTGGGGGTGGGGCTGGGGGGGGGGTCTGGGCTTCAGCAAGACCAACAGAGGCAATGAGGCGTTCACCCACGGACTGGGGCAGCCCCGTCTGTGCCAGACCTTTTCCAGAAGGTTCTTCCACTTACTGAGAGGGGCCTGGCATGGGGGCTTCCTCACCCTTGGCCTGTGGGAAGAAGCCAGGGCTCGACTTTGTCACCTCCCGACTCCGGCTGTGACCTCCAGCCTGGACCACTCCTGGCTCTCTGTGTGGTGTTTTTGTGGATATGAAAGGTGTTGTAATAAAGGTCTGTTTTCCAGTTTGGAGGGACTAGTCCAACGAGATCCCTCTGGTGACCAGTCCTTTAATTCAGTAGCAGATCCGCCGTGGGGAAGCTGCCAGGCTATGCCGCCCACAGGTTTTAGGACGCTCCTGCTCAGACCCTGGCACTCAGGAAGGAACGGAGGTGTGCACCACCAGAGGAGGGCCTCCCGGACTCCACGTGCGACCTTGACCGCGGAGTGCGGGAGGCCCAGCACCTGCTTCCACGCCCACCTGGCTCTGGCCACAGGTGGTCATGGCTGCCACACTGTCTGTTTTCAGACGTGAAGGCCCTGTTTGTCCATGTGCCCAAAGCCCCAGTGGGTGCTGCCCCCGCAGGTGCCGTATCCTGTTTTTGCCAGATACCAGGTCTGGTTTTCGGAGCGTGCACCCACGGGTGGACAGAGGCTCCCTTACATGTGTGACTTAAATTCACATACGAATTCACCCTTGTGAAAACATATTGAAGGAAAGCTTTAAGAAAAGCTCGTCCCGATGCCCATCATCTGCTCTCCTTTTTCTTTTTGCTTTGTCTTTTTGGGATGTTTGACCAATTGTTGTGCAGGGTGCACAGCCCAGAGCTGGGCCCCTGCAGTCCCAGGCCTCCTGGGTGGCCAGGGAGAGAGCAGCCCGAGGGAGGCCCCAGGGCGGAGCGCCGGGCAGGACTGCATGAGAAAGCATGGGGTGGCACCCTTCATTCGGGCTCCACAAATGAAAATGACTTGTCATTGTCCCTGCCCCATTTACCCTCATCATTTTGGCATCTGTTCAGTCCAAATGCTGCTGGCCGTGGCTGCTGAGGAAGTTATTCCTTCTGAGCAATGAGACACCCGTCCCGCCCGGCAGCAGGATCGGGTGATATTACAGGGGCCTGAACAGCAGAGGGGCAGCCAGGCCCCTCTCCCAGCACCCCAGGCTCGCATCTCCTTCCATATCTTCCACACTGGGTGCGGGGAGAAGACCCCCCCAGTTTAGCTTCCTGTTTCTATTTGAATAGAAATCCCTTGCAGCTGCTGAGAACATTTCCTGCCGGGTTGTCGAATTCTAGTTTGGATTGGCATGAAGTCAGTGACCACTAGGAATTGTGGGTTTCTCACACGGATGTTTGTGGGGCTACGTTATGAAATGCTCCCAACCCAGGACAAATATAATAACTGTACGGCAATTTAGGTTTGGGTTGCGCTTTGGAGCCTGGGAAACACAGACATCACCACTGCTCAGCATGGAGGGGGGTGCAGGCGGGGGTGGGGGAAGGTCGGAGGACCAGTGGCCCAGGATTTTTCTCTGCGAAGCCCCATACAAGTTTTTCCACCAAGGAGACGATCCCAAGTGGCGGGGGCGTTCGCTCCCTTTCACGATCCCAGAGAACATCTGTGTTACCTTCCCAAGTCATGAAAAACGACCCGAGTAGGCAAGTTGTACTTGGGGGTTGGCTGCTCCAAAACCTGCAATTACGTTCACTGTCTTGCTGGCACAGCTCCCACCGCCTGCGAAGTTTTCTCTCCCGTCGACTCGACAATTTCACAGTGCTCCTCTGAAGTTCGAGTAACGACTCTAAGGGCAAAACTTTCTCCCTTATAATTCTCCTACAGGCCGTAAATCTCCCCAGGTCATTTTAAATGGCTAGAGAGGAAGGTGAGACCGGTAGATACCGTGATGCTAGGTCCTAAAGGGAGCAGGGAAGAAAGGGACTTTTTCTCTCCGTGAGTGGCCTTCCCGAGGAGCGATTCATGACCTCTGCGTGTCCTTCCTCCGTTAACCGGAACCGGGAGCCTCTTCCAGCCACGCTCCCATCGGGCCCCTCCGCAGTCTCTTCACGTAGGCTCCTGCTCTCGCCCCCCGAACCCCATAAATCCAGCATATCACGTGGTCATAGCTTTATTCACTCTTAAACTTGACGATGATGTTCATTCATTACCACTGCCACCCTAACATCAGAAATCTCTGCCCAACCCACAGAAGGGTACCAACTTCTAAAAATAGACACGCTGGCCTTGGAGAATTTGAATTATTTCATCAAGCTGGCCCTAATGAAAAGGGTGGACCATCAAAATTAGGAAGCAGCCGAGACGCCCTTCGACGGGCGAACATCAAACTGTGGTCGGTGCATGCACCCTGCATGCAATGGGAACGAACGAGCGAGCAGCCCACACAGCTGCTCCCACGGGGCTCGAGGGACTGGGGCTGAGCGAGTAAAAGCCAGACCCCGAAGGTCACACGCTGTAGGATTCCATTTACACGACATTCCTGACATGACGAAATTACAGAAATGGAGAACAGAGCAGCGCAGCTGGGAGTCAGGGGCGAGGGGGTCGGGTGGGCGGCACGGGGGTGGGGAAGGAGCTGGGTGCGGTGACAGGAGGGACGGGCTGCTCTGCGCGGTGGCCGTGGTGGAGGCACGAGCACCTGCACGGGTGACAGAGGTGCGCCCAGCCGCACACACACGCTCAGGCAATCGCAGCGCACGGGGGACATCCGAATGCCGTGAGGGACTGTCCCGCTGTCGAGATCCTGGCGGGGACGCTACGCTGTAATTTTGCGAGACGTCACTGCAGGGCACGCAGATCTCTCCGTTGTCTCTCCTACACGGGAATCTGCCATCGTCCCCAAGGGCCTATTTGAAATAAGGAGATGACGCCAGCTCGGGGCTGGTGCGGGGGACGCCCTCCGAGGAATTCGCGTCCATAAGCCTGGGCGGGGGGAGCAGGTTGGCAACATTTTGGCCCTTTGACCCGGAATCCTATTTCTAGGAATTGCTCTTACAGAAATAATAACAGCAAACGCAACGATAAAAGCGTCTGTTAAGTGTCGGCCCCTGTTCCGGGCACTTTCCCTGAATCGCTGTATCTTCACTGCGAGCCAGTGGCCTCCCAGGTTTGTGCCCAGACCGCAGTCCTGCAACGTCACTCTGCCAGCCAAGATGCGTAGCTGGGGGTGTTCCTCTCGTCTTACTTATTACACAGAAGTCAGCTGAATATCGCATAAATGACAAAATGATTACCTTTTAGTAAGCCTCCATGATGGAGCATTATACAGGCATCAAAACCGTTTTTCAAGGCGGTTAAATGCTATACTGGAAGTGCTGCTAATGTGATGCTGAATGAAAACAATCAGGATAAAAAGTTACGTAAAAGACAGACATGCACATGTGTGCACACGTGCAATCACAGGAGCAAACCCCAGTGGGAGAGGTCTCCCGTCTGGCGTGGTAATGGGCTATTTCATTTTCATGCTGCTCTGCGTTCTCCGAATATCCCACCATGAACAAGCAGGGCCTTCGCAGCCGGGGGAAGGTTCCAGAGCTCTGCGCTGGAGTTGGGAACGGATAACAGAACCGGCTGGTGCACGCTCCCGCCTCGTGGCATGCTGCACGGCACTCACATCCCGTTCGTACGAGAGAGGAAAGGTCTTCGCCATTTTTATTGGGAAAGAATACTCTTTGGCATTAAGCCAAGTGGATGAGAAAATTAAAGGGCAGTGAACCAGAGGACAAAAACAAAATTTAAACAGCATTCGGCCAGGAGTGGGGGGAGCTGGTGCGTGAGAGGGGGGCCGCCCGGAGAGACGCAGTGCCGGGAGAGGGCAGAGGCGGCGCGGGGGCAGCAGCACCGGAGGGAGAGCAAAGACCTCCCTTCTGGGATGGAACAGGGAGAAGGTTCCACGGTTCCGTGCCGGCCACAGATGGGCAGGCGGCGCGACAGGATGAAGGTCACGGGAACCTGAGGCCAGGCAGAGGGAAATGGGAGTGGGGAGACAAGGCCCCCTCCCCTCAGAGTCCCTCTGGGTCCTGGTAGCCATGGATTCCGCTTTCTCTTCTGCAAGTAGAGCTACTTAACTTCTTTAGACATTAATGACAAAGTAAGCACTCAGCTTAACATGAGTTAATTTAATCAGACTTAATTGGTAGGGAGTAGAGAGCGACCAAAGATCCCAACTGTAACATGCAGCCGGCAGACAGGGAGGCAGCGGCATCAAAATCACACCCGAAAACGAAAGTGCACGTGATGGACGCTGGGAGAGAGGGCTGACCTTGAGGGCCCGGAGGGCACAGGGGCAGGGAGGGCACAAGGCACAGGGCGGCGTAAGGCAGAAGGGAAAGGGAAGGTGTGGGACCCTCACTCTGCCCGCCCAGTGCCCCATGCCGGGGCAGGGCACAGTGACAACGGAGCCTGAACCGCCGGCCCTCTGGAGCCAAGGACACGTGGTGTGAGCTGAGCCTGGAAACGCGTTTACAATCCACTGGTTAGGAGCCCCGCAGCCCCTGAATCATGCCCCACCTCCCAAAGACACACATCCTCACACCAGGAGCCTGTGACTGTCACCTGGCGGTCTCCAAAGTGTCTGCAGGTGCGATGAGATTAAGGCTCCTGCGATGAGATTACCCCAGACGATGTAGGCAGGCCCTGAGTGAGATCACAGAACCACGCAGGAGGCAGAGGGGTTGACGACGCACACTGAGAAGCCTGGGACCGCTACTGCAGGCAATGAGTCCTCTAAGATGCGAGGCACGGACAGGACATAATGTTGGGACCAAACTTCAAGGGGGACCTGCAAGGGGTGGGCTAGAGAGACACTGAGGGCTGAGGAGCAGGCCCCCGGCTGCCCCCAGAAGAGCTGATGCGGGCCTGGGCAGGAGCGGGGAGGTCTGCAGGCCAGAGGGGACTGTCCAGGAATGTGTGGGAACTCCCGTCCCGGAGGAGGGTGTTCTGGAGCAGGACGCGGCTACACAGGCTGTCTGCAGGCAGCGCCAGCTCTGACTCCCAGCCAGGCGGGCTTCGCCCGTTCCCCCTGCCTGCGTCGGAGGCGGTCTCGGCCCTCCCCTGCACTGAACTCATTTGTCACGGCCGATCCGATCACCGTTCCTGTCATCCTCCTGGGTTGCTTTGTTTTGTGTTTTTCACTTCTGGTGTCTGTGGCCAATCTCCACGGTCATAAATAATGGATCACAGGGGACTGAAGATGCAGAAATCAAGGAGCCGAGAGAATGAGAAGCGTGCTGAGCCGGAGCTCCAAGAACTGAAGGTGTCTCTCTGGCTTCGGTTTGCTTTACTCCTTGAGCTCGGATTCAAAGAAGAGGCAACTGTGGGTGCACGATCCTTGTGTTTCCCCTCCGGGGCCCTCCCCTGCTCTTCTGCCCACTTCTCCCCTGCACCAGGCCCAGCTCTGATGTGTCAGTGTGCTCCATGCAACCTGTCCCTGGGGTCAGGGCTCCTTGGGCACCCCTGGGGACAGGGAGGATGGAGCGGGAGAGGCTTGGGAGGAGGACCTGGGGCTACAGACCCTCGAGGGTGCACACCCCTCCAATGCACAGCCAATGCACAGCCCCTGCAGCCCCGTCTCCAGGCGGGATGTGGGAACGGCAGTGGCTGGGCAAGGGTGGAGAGAGGCAGAAGGAACTGCATGAAAGAGACCTAAGACTGGGAGGCGGAAGGACCCCCGATTGCAACCTAGACCAGAGAGCTCTGTTGTCCTGGTAATCCGTTGTCGAGGCCCTGCACAGGCACTCCGGGAACAGTGGCCGAGTGTGCCACCGTCGGAGGCACCGCAGGAAGACCGAGGGGATGGGCAGGGCCCCAGGAGCTTCCCTCTGCCACGGGGAGAAGGACATCCTTCCTCCCTCCCTTGCCTCCTCTTTCTCCTCTCCTTGTTATTGCCTGAAATTCCATTAGAAAAATTGAGCATGGTTTTCCTGCCAGAAAAGAGATGACTCGGAACGTGGGCAAGAGGGGCCTTGAGCTGGCCCAACTCGGCTCCCCGCCTGCTGCCGGGGTGGCCGGAGGCACCTCCCCGGCCGCCCTGCTGCGTACCCATGCAGGGGCTGGCCTGCCGCCGCCGGGCTGCAGACCTCGCGTGCCTGCCCTGCTTCAGGCACCCCAGCCCCGAAGATCGGGGGTGCTGCTCAACACCGTTGGACTTCCGTGATGCACCGTCAGTGCCTCCCGGACCACAACGAGACGAGCTACGTACCGCTGCCGCGGCCCGCGTCACGCAGCACCCGTGTCGCTCGGCCGGTCACACGTCGTTGCGCTGAGCCAAAGACTCGCTCTCGGGCTTGCTGCATTCAGTGTGATGCCTGCGGTTCACAGCGGTCGGTGGAAAGCTGCTGACCTCCTGCTCCCTCTCCCAGAAACCAAGCCTGGTGCTTCAGAGGGGCAGGCAGGAGCTGGAGGCGCCTCGAGGGGCCCCTCTGGCGTCTGGGCCTGACACGGCGCCAGGGCTGCCTGATGGGTCATCTGGAGGATGCACAGTGGGGTCATTGCAGAGGCCGAGACTGAATCAGAAACCCCAGAGCCAGCGGGGCCCGGAGGCTTCTGGGAGGCCTGGCACCCAGCGGTGGCCCCAGCTGCTCTAGCCTCAACACCAGGAGAGTTGGGACCCCCAGTCCTTGGAGACGTCTGCCTGGGCTTTGGAGAAAGGCCTGGGAGGGGAGATGTGGCCGAAAGACTGGTTTTAAAAATGGGGTGCGGGGCTCAGTACTCCATGCCACGTCCCGGTGATATGGAGGGGAGCAGGGAGTGAGGGGGGCCGGGTGTCTGTAGCTCAAGCTGCCATGTCCGCGGGAGTCTGCCGGCCCGCTCAGCCCACACCTCCCAGGCTCGTGCGCTCCCGCGGAACAGGTGGTGATTATGCGGCGCACGCTTTCGCACCCGGGCGAGACAGCTCGGACTCGGAGAAGAGCCCTCTGCCTGCCCCACCCACCGGGAGTCTGTCGGCGTTTCCCCGCCAGCCAGGCTCCATCTGCACGTGTGTGTCCTCTCAGCTCCCTGAGGCTGTGACCCATCCTGGTCACCTCCGCAGCACGGTCCCACCCAGCACCGTTTCAGGAAACACTTGCAGAGGAAACGCACCGCTCCCCTTTACAACTTGGCCCCGGGAACTCCTCTCCCGATCCTGGCTTCTCGGAAGACTCCAGCCTGTCCCTGCCAGCAGGGCGCAGATGCCACCTCCCCTCTCTGCTGTTTGGGGCCCAACCTTCAAAACGCCACAGGCAAAATGGGACTCACACATGAGTCAGGACCCCGACGGCTCAGGGGGATGTCAAGTCCTGAGGACTCCGAGTGGCCACACGGTCACTCACGGGCCACCTCTGGAGTCACGTTTCCCAGCACTTCTTGTCTGTGAACTAGGCTTCGGATGGTCTGTTCTTCACTGTGGCAGCAAGACATTCTACCAGACACGGGTGTTTACCGAGAGGTTTCGGCATATGTCTGACCATGGAACTTGAACCTTGAACCGCCACTCACACTGTAACCTTTCCCTGTGTGAAACACAGCCCTGAGCGAGAACGTTTTTGGCGGCTGTTCCCCAAAGCACTTGGGAGACAGCGGGACCAACAGACTCGCGACAGACGAGGTCTCCAGCCGCACCCGGCTGCTTCTGCAGCTCGTCCGCCCGTGGCTGGATGCTCCGGGTCAGCTGCTTTGTCGAGTGTAAACTCCAGGTGGGGAGATTACTGACCATCTCTAGGTGATAATGTCAAATGCACTGCCTCCTCTCCGGCTATTTGTAAGGCAATAAAAGCTTTAAAAAAAAATCCCCAAGGCAGAAGCCGTGAGGATTAAGACAGCCTCAACTCCTGGGCTCTGTCCACTGCTCTGCTTACAAAATAAATCGGCGCAAGGTGCGACAGGCCCCAAGGATGACCGAACCCCCTCTGGACAGACTGCGCTCTGGTCACCCCACAGCTGCCATGCAGTGGTGGTGACTGGAAGAGGCCAGGGCAGCACTTCCTGACGGCAGTGCCCCGGGCTCACTGAGGAGCGCTGGCCTGTGCCGAACCCTGCCAACTCCAGCCATTCTGCGGTGGGCTCTGACTTGGTGTTCCTGCAGACCCCGTCCACCTCCCAGGGCTAAGCAGCTCTCCCAGGCTGCGCAAGGGGGCTGAGGGCTGTAGGGGAGTGTGGCCAGCAACCAAGTGACAAAGCCAGCAGAGTGCTCGATGGCTCGGGGCTGTGATGGACAGCGCTGGCCACGCCTTCTCTGAGCACAGCAGGTTTTAGTGGTGAGGCTCATTTCAGGGCTCACCTTACTGTTAAGTGCTGTGGGCAGCACTGCCACCCCCTCCGGAAAGACAAATGGACCTGAAGCCTGGGAACCATGCCTGCGCTGAGTGCTGGCCCTCCTTCCCTCTCTTCTTCCCTCCCGCCCCTCCTCCTCCTCGCAGCCCTGATGGAGGTCCACCTCTGAGAGGATGGGAGGAGAGATGAAAGGCATTAGCCAGTTCACAGGCGTTTCCTTGGTGGGAAGAATGGGGGAACCCTGACCGGTGTGGCTCAGTTGGTTAAGCATCGTCCTGCAAGCCAAAGGGTCGCAGGCTCGATTCCCGATCTGGGCATGTGCCTGAGTTTCAGGTTCAGTCCCTGGTGGGGGCATCTACGGGAGGCAACCAATCCATATTGCTTTCTCACATCAAGATTTCTCTCCCTCTCTTCCTCCCCTCTTCCCCTCTGTGTAAAATAAAAAATAAATTTAAAAAAAAAGAATGGGGGAAGGAGCACGGATTGGGGCTGATCTGGGATGCACAGTATCATTGAGCTGGAAGCACCCACGGAGCACGCCTGGACAGGCAGCCCTGTGCTGAACAACGGTGGATGCCCACGGGCCGCACGCCACCCGGGAGCACGAGGCTAGGGTTCTGGGTAAGGCTCCCCAACCAGACACGGGGATTTGGATCCATGACATAAAAAAATAGATTAACAGGCAGATAAAAATAACCACGACTTTACGTAGCGCTCATCACATGCCGGCTCCATGTTAGACTTGACACGCATTCAACCTTCACAACCCACTTCACACAGGGGACACCAAGGTGTGTAAGTAACTCGCACACACACTCCCAGGTTCACACGCTGCCGGGTTCAAGTGCAGACCAACTTGCCCCAGGATCCGTGCTCTTGACCATGACATCATGCTGCTGCTAAAGGGACTGAGTGTAATCGAATCTGAAAAGATCTGTCTGCCCAGGATAGCGCACTGCTCTCCCCGCCTGCAACGTGTCGGGGGCCGTGCAGCCCAGGAGCCGCCTAGAGAAACGACTGTGCCCAGGACACGGGAGGGTTTCGGGGAGCACAGTTCCTCGTAAGACACAGCAGCCCGCCCCTGCAGCGGGCCTGTGCTCTGCCGGCCGAGGAAATATGCACGGAGACTGAGGGTTAAAACGCA
>PVJI01016093.1:0-39166 GCA_004026765.1 Micronycteris hirsuta
AAAGATTTTATTTATTTATTTTCAGAGAGAGGAGAAGGGAGGGAGAAAGAGAGGGAGAAACATCAATGTATGGTTGCTCCTCACACGGCCCTCACCGGGGACCTGGCCCGCAACCCAGGCATGTGCCCCGACTGGGAATCGAACCGGGACTGTCTGGTTCCCAGCCCGCGCTCAATCCACTGAGCTACACCAGCCGGGCTCTTTTTAAAAAAATTTTTACTTACTGCTTTTAGAAGAAGTGGGGAAGAGAGAGACAGAGACAGACACTGAGAGAAACACTGATCTCTCGTTCCATTTATTAATGGGTTCATTGGCTGCTCCTTGCGTGTGTCCTAACCCGGGGATCAAACCTGCCACCTTGGCTCATTAGGACAATGCTCTAACCACCTGAGTGTCTGTCCAGAGCTCATGACAATTTTTGATTATATATACATTAAACTTTCATGAAAAGTATTTAATGCTATTGAGAAGGTTCTTTTTGAAGTACTGGTTCATGTAAAACAGCAATAGACTTTGTTTTTAAAATGCAATTATTAACACTGCAGCCACATTTTTTTCAGCACAGAGGTCAGCAGACTTTTGGTAATGACCCAGATAGTAAATACTGGGTTGGCCAAAAAGTTCATTTAGTTTTTTTCTGTAAAATAAAACAGTTTTTTCATTTTCACCAACTTTATTGATTTGTATATTTTTAGTATGTTGGCTATTGCCTACTATTGGCTTCTAGTGGGTAGAGGCCAGCGGTGCCCCTAAACATCTTCCAATCCATAAGACAGCCCCACAGCAAAGAATTATTTGGCCAGAATGTCAGTAGTACCAAAAAACTTCACAAACCACTTTTGACACCTTTGATCAGTCACAGCACCTTCTCTATACACTGCACATGTCTTTCTTTTGCGTTTCAGTTGTGTTTTTACCTTTCTTGAAATCATAAAGCATAGTACACTGAAAATACTGCGTATCTTCTTCCATCCTCAATATTAGAATGGCTGCACACAAATTCACCAGTTTTGAAAAGTTTTTTTTTTAAATTCATGCTGATATGACAGCTGTCACAATACAGTCTAACAAAATTGTTTCTAATGAAGTAAAAGAAAACTAACCCCTGCTAGAGCCATTGTACCAAAAAAACTAAATGAACTTTTTGGCCAACCCAATATTTTAGGCTTTATGGGCCATATAACTTCTCTGTTACATATTCTTTCTGACTTTTCTTCCTTTTTTAAAACAACCCTTTAAGAACTTAAAAACCATACTTACTTTAGAGGCCAGATGAAAACAGGTTGCCAAGCCTGTAGTTTGCTGACCCTTGATTTAGAGAATGATTATTCTGAAAGCTTTCATTTCCTTTTCTTTTCTTTCCCCTCTTCTTTGACTTGCTCACTGACTTATTAAACATGTATTAAGTGTATATCGTATGCAATGTGCAGGTCCTCTGTGCTAACTTTGGTAGATGATATAAAGGTGATTTTTTTAAAATATATTTTATTGATTATGCTATTACAGTTGTCCCATTTCCCTCCCTTTTTCCCCTCCACCCGCTTAACCCCCATTTCCCCACCCTTTAGTTTTTGTCCATGGGTCATACACAAAAGTTCTGCTTCTGCATTTCCTATATTATTCTTAACCTCCCTCTGTCTGTTTTCTACCTACCATTTATGCTACTTCTTCTGTGCCCCTTTCCCCCCTTCTCCCCCTACCACTCACCTGTTGATATTCCTCCATACCTTATATAAATCCCTTTAACATTTCATACAGTGAAGTCTGGGTGATGATGAACTTCTTGAACTTGACCTTATCTGAGAAGCACTTTATCTGCCCTTCCATTCTAAATGATAGCTTTGCTGGATAGAGTATTCTTGGATGTAGGTCCTTGCCTTTCATGACTTGGTATACTTCTCTTCAGCCCCTTCTTGCCTGCAAGGTCTCTTTTGAGAAATCAGCTGACAGTCTTATGGGAATTCCTTTGTAGGTAACTGTCCCCTTTTCTCTTGCTGCTTCTAGGATTCTCTCCTTATCTTTAATCTTGAGTAATGTAATTATGATGTGCCTTGGTGTGTTCCTCTTTGGGTCGAACTTCTTTGGGACTCTCTGAGCTTCCTGGACTTCCCGAAAGTCTATTTCCTTCACCAGCTTCGGGAAGTTCTCCATCATTATTTGTTCAAATAAGTTTTCAATCTCTTGGTTTTCCTCTTCTCTTTCTGGCAACCCTATGATCCGTATGTTGGGCCGTTTTTAGATGTTCTGGAGGTTTCTGAGCCCCTCCTCCGTTTTTTGAATTCTTTTTTCTTCATTCTTTTCTGGTTGGATGTTTTTTTCTTTCTGCTGGTCCACTCCGTTGATTTGAGTCCCAGTTTCCTTCTTATCCCTATTGGTTCCCTGCAGATCTCTCCTCATTTGTTCAAGTAATTTCGATAATTTTTCGTCGAATTCTGTGGCCAACCTGATTACCAGTGTTTTAAACTGTGCATCTGATAGATTGGCTATCTCTTGGTCGGTTAGTTCAGGAGCTTTGATCTGTTCTTTCATTTGGGCCATTTTTTCCCCCTCCGTGCGCCTGTTGCTTTAAGGGGCGGAGCTTTAGGTGTTCACCAGGGCAGGTCAACTCACGTCGCTATTTTGTGATGCTGTCTGTGGGGGTGGGGTAACCCTCGTGGCTGTGCTGTGATGCAGCCTGTGGGGGTAGGACCTGCGAGACCAATGGTGCTTCCCACAAGGAAGTTGAGCCCCTCTGCGCTGGCTCTGGGGTCGCTGTGGGGTCGGCCTACTGCCCTCACAGTTCCAAGCCCCCGTGGGTCTCCCCAACGAACTCTCCCGTGAGGCCGGGAGTTCCTCCCGCCATCTCACCTCCCACAGGTGTTTTCAATCGGTGGTTTGAGGCCTTATTTCCCCGCTTTGACGGGTTGCGCCCTGCTTTTATTCCTGGTTTGTCTGCACACGAATTAGGACCTGCCCAGTCCACCAGTCTCGGCCCCGCTGGTTCCGGGTGGGCTGGGCGCTGGCCGCGTTTTGGTCAGGCTCACCCGTCTCCGGGTGCTGCAACGTTGCCAGTACCACTCCACACACCGTGGTCTGGCCGTGCGCTCACCACCCGGCTTGCTGCGGAGTGGCCGTGCGCTCTCTCTCCGCCCAGCTCCGACCCGCTTACCAGACTGGATGTAAGTGTCTTCTTTTAACTCCTTGGTTGTCGGACTTCCTCTCAGTTTGATTTTCTGTCAGATCTGGCTGTTTTTGTTTAATTAAATTGCTGTTTTTTCCTCGTTTGGTTGTGTGCGGAGGCACGGTGTGTCTACCTACGCCGCCATCTTGCTGGAAGTCCCCTAAAGGTGATTTTGATACTGCCTGTCAACCTTGTTTGGGTTTTGTTTCTTCCAAGAGCTCTTAGACAAGACATGATGGGTGTTGTAATCTAGGTGTTTATTTTGCGATACGATGTGCTGTTTGGGGCAACATCTGTTTCTGGTATCTTCTAGTTTTCATGAATACATGGCTGCCGACTGCACAGTTTTCTCCAGTTTTGGTCTGTGACTCCCTGTGGGAGCATCATTTTCAGATTTGCACAAGAAAGCACCATGTATCAGGCCCTGAGTAGTGGGCATATGGCGGGTTCACTAGTAACTGTAATGTGAGGCAGATATACTAAATTCCAATCTAGAGACTTGAAGAGAGTACCATATGTTTGATCGGGATGGCATGGTTCAAGGACGGCTTCTTGTAAAGGTAACATTTGAGTAGGCTGGGTAGGATTAAATTTTTATTTACAAAAAAAATAGACATTTTGTATAAAAAAGTAAAAGTAAGTCACAATTTCTAATTTTTTTTCTTTTTCACATGTTTATTTTCAAGCTGATATTTGCAATCAGTAATGCTTTCTTCATTGGGTTGGCCAAAAAATCTGTTTAGTTTTTTCTGTAAAATAAAAGACAGTTTTTTAAAAAGATTTTATTTATTTATTTTCAGACAGAAGGGAATGGAGGGAGAAGGAGAGGGAGAGAAACATCAATGTGTGGTTGCCTTTCACGTAGCCTCCACTGGGGACCTGGCCTGCAACCCAGGCATGTGCCCTGACTGGGAATAGGACCCGCAACCCTTTGGTTCGCAGCCCACACTCAATCCACTGAGCTACCCCAGCCAGGGCGAAAGACACATTTTTCATTTCCACCAGTAACGTTATTGATTTGAATATTTTGAGTATGTTGGCTATCTCCTGCATGGTATAATGTTGATTGTTCTCAATTAATGTTTTTGTTTAATCGCTATCAACTTCAACTGGTCTACCCGACCATGGAGCACTGTCCAGAGAGAAGTCTCCAGCATGAAACTTTGCAAACCACTTTTGACATGTTCAATACACCTTCCCCAATATAATACACAAGTCTTTTTCTTGCATTTAAGTTGCATTTTTATCTTTCTCTTTCTTGAAATAATAAAGCATAATATGCCAAAAATGTTTTATATCTTCCATCTTCAGTATTAAAATGGCTACACAAAAATTCACCAATTTTGGCCCTGGCTGGTGTAGCTCCGTGGATTGAGAGTGGGCTGCGAATCAAAGAATCACTGGTTTGATTCCCAGTCAGGGCACATGCCTGGGTTGCAGGTCAGGTCCCCAGTGAGGGCCACGTGAGAGGCAACCATACATTGCTGTTTCTCTCCCTCTCTTTCTCCCTCCCTTCCCTTTTGTCGAAAAATAAATAAATAAAATCTTTAAAAAAAATTCACCAATTTTGATTTTTTTTAAATGCATGCAGGTATGACAGCTGTCATTATAGAATCTAACAAAATTGTTTTGAATGATGTTAAAGACAACTAAGTGCTGCTAGAGCCATCTTAAGGAAGAAACCAAATGAACTTTTGGCCAACCCGGTATATTAAATAAGATGAAATACAATGTTTTTGAAGTGAACTATAAAATAAAATAGTGTGTATTCAAATAACAGCAGTTTCTAATTTTTTTTTTTACGTTAAAGATTTTATTTGTTTATTTTAGAGATATGGGAAGGGAGGGAGAAAGAGTGGGAGAGAGAAACATCAGTTGCCTCTCAGACGTGCCCTGAATCAGGGACCAACATGCAATCCAGGCATGTACCCTGATCAGGAATGGAACTGGTGACCTTTTGCCTTGAGGAAAGATGCCCAACCACCTGAGCTGACCATTCAGGGCTACAACAGTTACTAATTTTTAAAAATATTTTGTTTATAAATAGTTTCAGACTTAACAGGAAAGTTTGCGACAATAGTACAAATAATTCTATATGCTTCATGTATCTCCAGTAACATTTCACTACATTTATTTTTTATTTTCTCTCTGTTAAAATTAAAAAATACATATATAATTTAATATAAAATTCAAATTATTTTATCAGCCCCGGCTGGTGTAGCTCAGTGGATTGAGCACGGGCTGGGAACCAAAGGGTCCCAGTTCGATTCCCAGTCAGGGCACATGCCTGGGTTGCAGGCCAGGTCCCCAGTGATGGCCATGTGAGAGGCAACCATACATTGCTGTTTCTCCTCTCTTTCTCCCTCCCTTCCCCTCTCTCTAAAAATAAATAAATAAATAAAATCTTTAAAAAAAATTACTTTATTAAACATGTGAGAGACGTGCTCTTTAGCCTTGCATACTTTAGAATATATTTTTTAATAACAAGGACATTCTCTTATAAAACCACAGGGAATTAATATTATGTCAAACTATTATCTGTAGGCCTTATTGAAATTTTACCAGCTGTTCTTCTAATGCTCTTTACAGCAGATAAATAATTTTCTCCCTGGTCCAAGAACCATTCCAGGATTATATGTTACATTCAGGTGTCATGTCTTTATAGTTTCTTTTAATCCAAAGTCTTTCCTTCGTTTTCTGTCTTCTATCACTTGACACTTTTGAAAACTAGTTATTTTGTAGAATGTCCTTTAACTAGGGCTTATCTGATGTTTCTTGTGATTTGATTCAGATTATGCATTTTTGAAAGGAATAGCACAGAGAGTGATGCATGTGTTGTATGATATCAGGAGTTAAAAACATGGTATACATTTGTCCTGTTGCAGGTGCGGTTAACTTGGATCACTTAATTAGGATGGTGTCTGCTAGGTTCCTTTACTATAAAGTTATTTTTCACTTTGTCATTAATGAATATCTTGTGGGGAGTTATTTTGTGACAGTACACATTTAAATACCCTGTTTCTCCTTTACTAGATTTAGCACCCAGTGGCAGTTTTTGCCTGAAACAGTTATTATGGTGGTTATCAAATGGTAACCTTCTAATTCTATCATTCCTTGTCCATTATTAGTTGGAACTCAGTTGTCAGGTCGGTAGTGTGATGAGAGGAGTGGAGCATGAGATGAGTTCTCAAGGTGAAAGAGAGCTGGGTTCTGGCTCAGCGACACACACGGTTTCTGTGAAAAGCTTATCCTTTGTAGCCCAGGAGCTCTGTGAGGAAGTGCAGTGAGTCCAGGTGGAATGCCTCTTCTTCCTGATGGGTTGGTCTTTTTATCATAAAATATCTCTTTTTATCTCTATTAACATTTTTTTATTGCTTTTTTAAAAAGATTTTATTTATTTTTAGAGAGAGGGGAAGGGATGGAGAAAGACAGGGAGAGAAACATCAATGTGCAAGAGATGCTTCGGTCAGTTGCTTCTCACACGCCCCCAACTGGGGACCTTGCCTACAACCCAGGCATGTGCCTTGACTGGGAATCAAACCGGTGACCCTCCAGTTTACAGGCTGGCATTCAATCCACTGAGCCACACCAGCCAGGGGTTTACGTTGATTTATAGAGAGAGAGAAACATCGATTTGTTGTTCCACTTAGTTATGCATTCATTGCTTGCCCTGACCAGAGATTGAACTTGTAACTTTGGCATATCGGGATAATGTTCTAACCAACTGAGCACCTGGCCAGGGGAACATTGTTTTAAAGTCTGTTTTGTCTGATACTAGTACAGCCACTCCAGCATTCTTGTATGTGCTATTTGTGTGAGGTATCTTTTTCTATCCTTTTATTTTCAGTCTACAGGATCCAGCAGAAGTAATGTCTGCTTGAGTTTGGTTGGTAGGATAATAATATGGGTGTAATAATTTATAGTTATAATTGGAACATTTCACCTAAAATGTCATATAGTGTGCTTGAGTGTGATATTGTTATATTATAGATTTACGTGCTTATGATTTTGTAATAAAAAGGGGGTGTTAGTTGCGCTGGATCCGGTACTTGTATCTTTGAATCTAAAGTATCTTTTTTTATAGACCATGTATAGTTGGATCTTATTTTTTATCCAGTTAAGCCTGTATCTCTAATGATTCTACTAATAATTTACCAGTTGCCTTTGACTACAACCTCTACTGTTTTGTTTGTTTTTTAAACCTCACCTGAGGATATGTTTATTGATGTTAGAGAGGAAGGGAGGGGAGAAAGAAAGAAAGAAATATCTATGTAAGAAACATTGATTGGTTGCCTCCTGTACACGCCCTGACTCAGGATTGAACCCCTGCAACCTAAGTATGTGCCCTAACCAGGAATCGAACCTGTGACCTTTTGGTGTATGGATGACACTCCAACTGAGCCACCCGGCCAGGGCAGCCTCCACTGTTTTTGGAGTACTCATAGGCATGAACTTACCTACACACAGTTGCAAATGAAGTTCCTTTGGGAAGAGAATCTGAGTTTGTTTGTTTATTTTAAATTGAATTTATTGGGGTGACACTGGTGAACAAAACCCTGTAGGTTTCAGGTGCGCATTTCTACAGCACATCATCTGTACATTGTGTTGTGTGTTCACCACCCTAAGTCAAGTCTCCTTCCATCACCGTTCATCCCTCCTGTACCCTCCTCCACCTCCTCCCACCCTCCTGTTTTGTTTTAATTGTGGTAAAATATACATAACATGAAAGTTACCATTTTAACCAGTTTTTAGAATCTGTTTTTATTAAATTTATTGGAGGAATAACCTTGGCTAATAACATTATATAAATTTCAGGTGTGTAATTTTATAATAAATACAGCATCTGTATACTCTAGTCTGTGCTCACCACCCAAGTCTGGTTTCCTTCGTTCACCTTGTATTTGACTCCCTTTACCCCCTTTGTCCTCCCCCCACTCCCTTCCCAGATAACAACCATTCTGTTGGCTTTCTCTGAGGTTTATTTGACTTGCTTGTTTTCTTTGTTTGTTGCTTTTTGTTTTATATCCCATAGCTGACTGAAATCATACAGTTTTTGTCTTCCATCTGACTGACTTAGCATAATACTCTCAAGATATATCCATGCTGTTGCAAATGACAATGTTTCATCTATTTTTGTGGCTGAGTAGCACAACCTTTTTTAAAAGTAGTTTAGTGGCATTAAGTACATTCACATTGTTGTGCTACCACCACTTCTATAAAGTTCCAAAACATTTTCACCCCAAAAGCAAGCCCTGTGCCCATTAAGCAATTGCTTGCTTCCTATTCTAACCATTTCCTAGCCTCTGGCATTTACCATGCTACTCTCACATTAATGAATTCTACTTAAATCTCATGTAAGTAGACTCGTACAGCAGTTGTCCTTTTGTGTGTGGCTTATTCACTTAGCATTTCTTCAAGGTTCATCCGTGCCGTAGCATATATCAAGACTTCACTTGGTTTTAAGACTGAATAATATTTCGTTGTATAGATGTACCACATTGTGTTTGTCCATTAATTGACATTTCAGGGTTTTTTTTTTCACATTTTTGTTATTGTAAATAATGTTGCTGTGAACATTGGTGTACAAATATCTGTTCAAATCCTTCCTTTCAGTTACTTTGGGTATGTGTTTGTAGGTGAAATTGCTGGATCATGTGGTAATTCTATGTTTAATTTTTTGAGGACTGCCATACTGTTTCCACAGCAGTTACACCATTTTACATTCCCATAAGCAATGCACAAGGAGGGTTCCAGTTTTGTCATATTTTTCCTGACATGTTAGTTATTTATTTTTAATAATAACTACCTTAGGGCTGAAGTGGTGGTAGCTCATTGAGTTTTGATTTACATTTTCTAATAACTAGTGATGTTGAGCATATTTTCATGTGCTTTTAGACAAACTACATTTTTTTTTTTTTTTTGGAGAAATGCCGATTGAAGTCTTGCCCATTTTTTAATTAGATCGTATTTTTTTGTTGTTGTTTAGTTGTTGGAGTTCTTTATGTATTCTGGATATTTACCCCTTTGCCAGATATGTGATACGCAAATATTTTCTTCTGTGCATTGTCTTTTCACTTTCTGATAGCATCCTTTGCACAAAAGTTCTAAATTTTGATAAAATTCTTACCTTATTTTTTTTATGTTGCCTATGCTTTTGGTATCACAGTTAAGAAAGCATTGCTAAATTCAAGGTTGTGGAGATATTCCTCTCTGTTTTTTTCTGAGTGCTATAGTTTTAACTCTTAAATTTAGGTCTTTGATCCATTTTGAGTTAATTTTGTATATCATGTAAGAGAATAGTTCAGCATCATCCTTTTGCGTGTGGATATCCGTTTTTTCCAGAATTGTTTCTTGAAAAGATGTCTTTTCCACATTGAATGCTGTCAATCCCCCTGTTAAAAATTAGTTGCCCATGAACATGAGAATTTAGCCATGGCTGGTGAGGTTCAGTCGAGTGCTGGCCTGCAAACCAAAAGGTTGCCAGTTTGACTCCCTGTTAGGGCACATGCCTGGGTTGTGGGCTGCATCCCCAGTTGGGGGTACGCGAGGGACAACTGATGGATGTTTCTCTCCTGCTCTTTTTCCCTCTTTTCCCCGCTCTCTAAAAATAAATAAGATCTTAAAAAGAAAAAGATTTACTTCTGGGCTCTCTGTTCCTTTTTTTTTTTTTTTTTTTTAGGATTTTATTTATTTTATTTTTAGAGAGGGGAAGAAACATCAATGTGTGGTTGCCTCTCATGTGTCCCTGACTAGAGACCTAGTCCGCAACCCAGGCATGTGCCCTGACCAGGAATCAACTGGTGACCCTTTGGTTCACAGGCCAGCGCTCAATCCACTGAGCCACACCAGCCAGGGCTCCATTGGTTTTTATGTCTGTCCTTATGCCAGTACCACACTTTTAATTAGTGTAGCTTTGTAATAAGTTTTTGAAATTGGGAAGCCACACTTAGCTTTTGTGTGACTTGAAATTTACAATAATTATTCCTCTCTCCATGCTGTTTTTTCTTCTCATGTCATTTATTTGTTGAAGAAACTGTCATTTGTTAGGTTGAATTTACCATATTTTGGATTTAACTGATTTGTAACTTCATGATATCAGTTAATAATATATTTTCCCCATGTTTCCTGTAAACTGGTAGATTTCTAAACTTGATTAAATCCAGGCTCTGACTGCATCACATCAGAAGGCACATTTTTTGAGTTAGGGAAATTGTCACCTCTTACCTATTCTCAAATTCATGTAGTCTTTTTTCATTTTTAACTCCATCAATTTTCTCCTTCCTGTCTTATTTTGAAGCAATATAAACTTACTGTTTTTGTAAATTTCTTGGTGTTAATTTGGCATTATGAATGGCATTATTAATTAATCACACTTTAACTTCATTTAATAACTATTGGAAGCTTAGAATCCTGAATGTAGTTTTGTTAAATCTAATCAATCTAATCATAAGTATATTTAGGACTAGAATGTGATCTTGGCTTTTCTTTAATGTTCATTTTTGTTACTATATGAAATACTAGTATGCTTTGTTTCAAAATACTAAAGAAAAAATAAAAGTAAGGCACATTCTGAGTGGATCCAGAAAGAGAAAAACAAGAATGCATTGGGGATTTTATCAGTTTCAGAGAATGCTGCTGTGATATGCTAACATTCCCCTTGGGTGTCCAACCACCTGGTATATCAAGGGAAGTCAGTGGTTTCCACACTCTGTACCACTTTATACCATGGAGAGTCTTTTATTATTTTCCCTATTGACTATTTATTCTAAGTAAATTGGTTTGTCAAAACAATTGGTGCTCTTAGAAGTCAAATATATAAATGTATAATCAGTGAAAAAATAGTGTGACTACTATAAAAGAATTTTATGTTTTAAACTTAAATAGCTTTGTGGGGATGCCACATGAGTTTAAGGGCATTTAATTGGTGCCATTTGCTTAAGTCTTTCAACTGGATCTCAGCAGTCACTAAAGATAATCCTTTTAAGCAAGATTTAGCCATTTTTTACCCTTCGGCTACAGACGACAAATAAATAGAAAAACCTAGTAAATTCAAATAATATTTGAAAAAAATGTTACACATTTTATTAGGCTTAATTGTGAGATTAGCTTATTCCCTGCGATGCAATTTTGGAGAGGCAGCATAATTTAGAAATAAAAAGTCTGGACTTTGTAACACCTGGTTCAAATACTACTCTACTGCTCATGAACTGGGTGATTTTGGTCAAGATGTTTAACTGCTAAGGTTTGGTTTCTTCACCTGTATGTAACGTAGGGGCGAGATTTGACATTGTATTTATATAGCATCTGGTTTGTAGTCAGTTCTGTAAATGATGAATTATCGGTCATATTTTTTAGACTTTAGGAATTTCTCTGTCTGTGCTATGTGTGAGGCAAAGAGTTACAGAATCAGAACATTAGTAATGGAAGGAATCTCAAAGGTGATTTGGTTCAAGACATTATTTTCTAGATTAGAGAAGGTGACAGAGCTGGAAACTAAATCACAATCAGCCTTGGCCCCAGAGTGCTTAGGTCAGTGCTACTTTCTTGGGATCGGCTAGACTTTCTGGACCTGAATTGTGCTTCTCTTTGAATGTTTTAAGTTTGTGGCTTAATTGAAAGTTGTAATTTTATCAAAATGAGATTCCAGTTCTGTTATTCCCGAGTAACTAATGTTTATGAGGAATATAACATTTCATTTTATTAATGTTTTTTTCATTTCATAAGGGGCCTGATCTTTCCTAATGGAACAAGCCTTAGGGTGTATTATGTTCTCTAATTAAAATAACTTGAAAATAGAGTCCATATTACTGGAAATTACTTTATAGCCAGCTTTGTGGGTGTACCGCATTGTTCTGGGGGAGTGGGAAGGCACTTATTATATAGATTCTGACAGAGGCATTTATTATTTAGAAGTGAAAGTACTGTCAATGATTTAACTTATTTTCAGATGTTTTTCTGCAGTTGTAAACACAGTGCCTATTTTTAGAGGTGAGGGCAAAATATGGGAGGTGACTTGACATCAGGCACATCAGGAATAGACTCTCCTGAGTAGCTTTTTATAAGAGTGATTGGTTACTTTTGGAGTAAAGATTATTATATTTAGTGTTGGTTATTCCAGTAGTCTATTTTTATTTTTACTTCATTTATTTTAGTGTGATAACATTCACTTTCTTTTTCTCTTTCATGACCCATACCTGTTCTGGGCCTCTGAGCCAGCAAAGCTTAGAGTGTGCCATACAGGTTTGTACTTAGGTGGCTTTTATGCTTCCTACTAGATAAGCCCGCCCCACAGATTGAGCACCTGTGCTTTACTTGAATGGATTATAAGATACTTTAAATTTGAAAATGTTTTAGCTCATTTAGCCTGTTGAATTTAATAAACACTATTTAATCTTTTCAGAGGTCGAAACAATAACAAGGGACCACCTCAGTCTGCGGTGAGTAACTCAAGTGTTATTTGTTTGGAAGAATTGGTAACTGAAATGTGGTTTCTAGACAATAGACCAGTAGCCAAGGCCAAAAAAATCCCCTCTCTTCAATGTTATATCTCATATATATATACGGGGTCCAGCACAAATAACGCTCCTTTTTTATTATGTAAAAATCTTTTATTGCAAAATCATAAGCATGTGATTCTGTAACATAACAATATCACGCTCAAGCACACCTTGGGACATTTTAGGTGAAATGTTCAAATTGCTGTCCATCTTGTGCGAGACATTCACGTACCCTACCAACCACACTCAATAGTATTACTTCTGCCAGAGCCTGTAGGTAGGTGGTATGTCTATATACATAAATTTTTTTTAAACACTCACTTGAAGACTTTTTTTTTCCATTGCTTTTAGAGAAAGAGGAAGGGAGAGAAAGAAACATTGATGCAAGAGAGAAGCATCGATCGGTTGCCCACCCCCCCCCCATATGTGCTCAGACTGGGGATCGCATGCCACCCGACTTAAAATTGAACCCACAACCTAGGCATGTGCCTTGATGGGGAATCTAACCCGCAACCCTTCAGTTATGGGACGATGCTCCAACCAACCTGAGCTACACGGGCTAGGGCTCGGATTTCTTTAATAGATCAGTACTGCTTGGTATAAGAATTATTAGCTACATGTGGTTTTTGATGATTGTATAAATGGTGAAATTATCTATAAACAGTATTTTTCATGTATAATAATGTCATGTGTTCTTTTATAAATGACTGAAGGCAGATTTAACTCCTAAAAAGTAAGTGGAACGCCAGAACTGGAGTTTGCACAGCAATTTGGGTTTTGACTTGGAATTAATGTGCTATCTTTTTATTCCTTTCACTTTTCTCCCTTGGAAAAGGGCCTTTTGGTTTTAAATTTCAGAACTTTTTATCAGTGAAATCAGATTGGGCATGAATGGGAGAAGGCATAAGTTCCACATGATGGAAGAAGATAAATGAGCAGCTCAGTAATTTTTGAGACTTTGTCTTTTTTGGACAGATTTTCTTTTTTTAGAGTCAGGGAGACACTTATGTAGTATGTATTAAGGAGTGGTGTGGCTGATTAATTCATAGAGCTCTATCCTTGATTCATATGTGCTGAGAACACGTAGTCAAGGGTCTTACGTAGAGATGCCCCAACTCTGCCCTATTTACTATTAAGACATTCTCAATCCATTTAGTGTACAGGTCTCTGAATTTTGGTGCATACAATTTTATAACAATCACCATGATCAAGATGGTAGAATAGTTCCATCACCTCCAAAAATCCCTTATGCTACTTTATAGTGAAACCTGCTCCCCAACCATTGGTCTGTATAGTCTGTTCCTATGGTCTTGTCTTTCCTACATATTAAGTTCACCTTTGCTTGTTGTGTTATGTATAGTTAAAACATTGTTAGTTGGTATGACTGATTTTCCTTTTGAAAACCTAAACTTCTATTTTCTAAGGAAGCAAAAGACTATAGTAAACCAAATCTTCCTTTAATGCATGTAAGGTATTAAAAACCTAACTAAACATTCTGTAACAAAATAAATGTTGATTTTAATATATATGCAAGGATAAATACTGATTGCTAATAATGTTTTTTCTTAATATTCCAGATAACTTTTGATGGAATCTATGCAAATATGAGGATGGTTCATATACTTACATCAGTTGTTGTAAGTTATCAGATTATTGGGGAGAAACTGCCTTGGGAGTGGAATAAAGTAATCTTACGAAGTTATAAGATGTGGGTTAATGATTCTCTATGTAACATTTTTAAGATCATATTTAATCAGGATAATTTTGAAAAAAAGATTAGAATTCTACCCAAATTATTGTAACTCTCATTATAAAAAGCATTCTTGTTAACCCTGCTGTGTACATAATAATATTAGTATTTTTTTAGTGCATTAATTTGTCACCTAGTAAAACTGGAGTCAGAAATACTTCAGTATTTAAGTTCATACTGTAAATTCTGAGCAGGATACTCTGAAGAATTTTGAGAATTCAATGTATAGTTGATGTTTGAAAATTTTTTTATTATGTCAAGTGAACACTGGGTATGTTGAATGGAGCCTGATGAGCTATAAAAAGTGAATTGAAAACAATTACTCCCATGACTGAGTAGCACACTGTTTCTTTTGATAAATTCATTGTATGTTTTTAGGGATCCAAATGTGAAGTACAAGTGAAAAATGGAGGTATATATGAAGGAGTTTTTAAAACATACAGTCCTAAGGTAATTTTTACTCTTTTCCTTTTTGTTAAATGTGAAACCTCATGAATCATCAATTACCATATGTTTGTGGTTTCCCAACAGTGTCTATTTCGTTTCTGATTTAGCAATCTGAAGTTACGAGGTGGGTATGTTTGTCACATTTTCACACTCAGTACTTTCCCTTTAAAGCACTTTTTAAAACCACTTTGAATGATTTTGCTCTTCAGTTTCAAATACTGATTATTTTATAGAGGGTATGTATAATCAAAAAGACTTCTTGCTCTGTGTCCTTATTAAAATATTTTTTTAATAATTTATTGTTTTTCACTTATTAAAATATTTTGACCTTTCCAAGCATTGTGGACCAGAAGAGGGAAGGATTGGATTGTTCATTTGTTTACCTTTTTATTACTGTTAATGCGCTTAAGACATACTGTGGTAGCAGAGATCAACTTTTAGGTGAAAGGATTTTAGAATGATGGAAAGCACAACAGATTGTGTTCCTGAGGAAAAGGTGTAATTGTAAGTTCTCTTGAGATAGATTATTTTTGCCAAGGGCATGTAAGAATAGTACTTTGATGTGCTGAAGAATGCTTGTCAAGTTTTATTTTATAAATGTTTAAGTATTGTGTTTTTCATTTTAGTGTGATTTGGTACTTGATGCTGCACATGAGAAAAGTACAGAATCCAGTTCAGGGCCAAAACGTGAAGAAATAATGGAGAGTATTTTGTTCAAGTGTTCAGACTTTGTTGTGGTACAGTTTAAAGATATGGATTCCACTTATGCTAGAAGAGGTGAGTTTTCATTTCCTACATATACTTCATGGTTTATAAGATTTGTTCAAGCAGACTCTACAGGCTTTTTAAAAAAGAAATATGGGCTTTTAAAAATAACCTGATTAAGACAAATGGGAACTTCAATGCATTTTTGTTGGAAAATATTTAAAACTTGAGTGGAAGATTCCTCGGTGCTTTTAGTAGGATAATAAGAATTTGTGTCCTAGTAAAAAAAAAAGTTTGTAAAGGATTTTCTACAGTTTCATGGTTAAGAATGCTACTGATTTTGTGCAACTGAAAATTTCTTGTCCCATTTGTTCTAATTTTTTAGTTTTATAATGCTTATAGTTTTATTATGCTTATGGTTCTATAAATGCTCTGGAAAGAAATCAAAAGCACAGGGCTGAGGTAGAAAGGCAGAGAGCTGTGGAAAGAAAATGATTATCTAATGAAGATAAGTAGTAAAGTAGATCATGTATATTAGAAAAAACAGTGTGGGACTACATTGTGAGAATATAAAAGTGATGATGTAGTTATTTAGTATGTTTTAAGTATCCATTGAGGAGGAAAATGTAGGAATTGCTGTTACTTACTTAGGGACCATACTTTGCAGCGCTGAGTGCTCACTAACATTGAAAGACTCTTCTGGGCAATTTTGAACTTGGCTCTAAAATTCTTAAACTGATTTTTTTTCCTTTGGTCAAATTCCATAGTCACTTCTATTGTAAATTATAACTCAACAGTTGTTAATTTTTATGATTCAGTTTATGACTACAGCTGTTTTCATTGTGCTAATTTTTTTACACTGTTATTTAGAAGGTGCAAGCTATGCAAAGGTTAAAGCCTTTCTCTTCGACCTCTTAACAGGGTTCTCACCTATAGTCAGCTTGCTTTTCAGAAGCTAGCAGTGCTAGGTACTCTTAACTGCTTTGCAGTGTGTCTGTGTCTTTGATTCACAACTCTTTGTCTAAGAATCCTTCAGTGGCCCATAAAGGAAACAAGTCAGTTTTTACTTGTTGCCTTTGGAATAGATCTTGTCTATGGGTAGGGATCCAAACATATATATTTATACTTATACTGTTAAAGTATTTCACTGTTTTACATATAAAAATTGACTTTGGATCATAAGCCAAAGGGAAAATAAAATTTAGTTCAATTTAGTACACAGCACTCTGGAAAATGTATTGGCCACAACAACAAAATGTTCCCTGTTCTGTTGGGTACCAGGACGTTTAGCTAACAGCCCCTCATGATATGCTTTGTTTTTTGTTCTTAAAGTGAATTGGCATTTCCTAAATTTGTAACGTATCTGTTAGTTGGAGATACAGTTTCCCATTCTTTGATGCTCTTCAAAATTCATATCTTTAAATTTCTATTTTATTTTTATTATTTTATTATGTCTTTATTATTACTCAAGTAATTTGTGTTTATTGTAGAAAGCCAAGAAAATACAGATCAGAGTGACAGCTTTGACAGTGTTTAGTACACTCAGTAAGTGAATGGATATTTTTATATAGTTTTCTTGATGAGGACATCCAATAGTGGAGTAATTTCAGGTGTTTTATTTAAAGACTGTAGAGGTTTAGTGAATTATACAATTGTGTCCAGTGCATAGTATCCTGAAAGTAGTATTAAGTCATATGTTTAGGATTTCTGGTCTCTTAACACTTTTCGTGCTGCTCATGAGTTTTCTCGTGTTTCGCGCGGACCGCATCACGAGATGATTTAATTAATGTGCAGTTTGCCCAATATCGTGCTGTCCCTGGTGTATGTCTTAGAGATTTCTGTGTGGTACGAAATGTGTTAAGCCAGATTCTTAACACTATTCTGGCAGACGTTGCCTTCTATGAAAGTATTATTATGGGACTTCTGGTTAAGATGGTGGCATAGGCAGACATGGCTCATCTCTTCACACAACCACATCAGAATTACAACTAGAATATAGAACAGCCATCACTCAGAACCATCAGAAATTGAATTGAATGGAAGTCTGACAACTAGGGAATTAAAGAAACCACATCCATCCAGACTGATAGGAGGGTCCCACATATATGTGTGGTGGATAAAAATTCAGGAGGGATATCTTGGGACCGAGGACTCCCAGCTCCACACCAGGCCCCTCAGCCTAGGGTTCCAGTGCCAGGAAGATAAGTTCCCACAACTTTTGGCTGCAAAAATCAGCAGGGATTGAGGTGGTGGAAGAAACTGCTGGAGCCCCAAGCCATTCCTCTTAAAGAACCCACAGACTCACATTCAGGGGTAGCAGCTTAACAGGCACCAGCGACATACTGGGAGAATCTGAAGTGTCTGGCATGTAGGTGAGCCGAGGCCATTGTCCCATTTCTAAACCTTTCCCCCCACAGGCAAGATGGTGCCAAGTCTGAGACTCCATCAACCTGAATAACACTGTTTGACCTGCCTTGGAGCCTCCACCCAACTTATGGGCCCTCCTAAGCTGCTTTCCATCTGAATGGCTGGTCTTGGTTCCTGCTGCACAATTTCCTAAATCCTCTCGTACAAGCAACAGCTGGCCCCAGGTCCTGCACTAGCAGTAGCTAGCCTAGATTCACAGCTTGGCTTTGTCTGGGAATCTCCAAGCTCAGCACAAGTAGCAGCCATCTCACATTGCTTTATATCTCAGGCAGGGTGGCCCTGGGCAAAACACAAGTGGAGGCTGACCTTGGCCTGTACCACTCAGGAAACCCCAGGGTCAGTATACTCAGTGGACAGCTACAGACCACATCGGAGCACCATCACCCTACCCCTTGCAGCTGATCCTACACGGAGGGTGGAGGTTGGTGGTAAGTGGTCATAGCCAATCCTTGCAGCTGACTGGCCTGGGTAAATCCCTCCTGTTGACCTGCCAAAAGCAACCAAGGCTCAGCTACAAGAGGAGGGTATACTCAGCTCACACAAAGGGTGCACCTTGAGTATCCAGCTTGGGTGATAGGGGAGGCTGTGCCACTGGCCCCTACAGGACACCTACTATGTTAGGCCATACTACCAAGACACAGAGTCAAAGCAGCTCTACCTAATACATAGAGACAACACAGGGAGGCTGCCAACATGAGGAGACATGGCCCAGATGAAAGAACAGATCATGGCCCAGATGAAAGAACAGATCAAAACTCCAGAAGAAGAGCTAAATGAAATGGAGATAAGCAATCTGTCAGATGCAGAGTCTGAAACACTATTTATAAGGATACTCAAAGAATTTAGTGAGGACGTCAGCAATATAAAAAAGATCCAGTCAGAAACAAAGGATACACTAATTGAAATAAAGAACAATTTACAGGGAAACAGCAATAGAATGGATGAAGCTGAGAGTCAAGTCAATGATTTGGATCATAAGGAAGCAAAAAAAAAACAACCACGCAGAACAAGGAGAAAAAACAATCCAAAAAAATGAGGATAGTACAAATAGCCTCAACTTCAAGATAACTTCAAGAGGTCCAACATTCGCATCATAGGGGTGCCAGGAAGAGAAAGGAAACAGCAAGAAATTGTAAATCTATCTGAAAAAATAGTGAAAGAAAACTTCTCTAATTTGGTGAAGGAAATAGACATGCAAATCCAGGAAGCACAGAGTTCTAAACAAGATGGATGCAAAGAGGCCCACTCCAAGACACATAATTAAAATGCCAAAGGTTAACAATAAAGAGAGAATCTTAAAAGCACCAAGAGAAAAGAAGGATAGTTACCTATAGGGGAGTCCCATAAGATTGTCAGCTGATTTCTCAAAAGAAACTTAACAAGCCTGATAGGATTGGCAAGAAATATTCAAAGTCATGAAAAGCAGGGACCTATAGCCAAGATTGCTCTATGCAACAAAGCTGTCATTTAGAATTGAAGGGCAGGTAAAGAGGTTCCCAGACAAAAAACTAAAGGAGTTCATCATCACCAAACCATTATTATAGGAAATGTTAAATGAACTTATTTAAGAAAAATAAGATCAAAGCTATGAATGATAAAATGGCAAAAATATGTGTCTATCAACAATTGAATCTAAAAAACAAACTGAGCAAACAAGAACAGAGACAGAATCATGGAGATGGAGAGTGTTTTAATGGTTGCCAGATAGGAGTATGGGTATGGGGGAATGGGTGAAGAGGTCAGGGGATTAAGAAGGACAAATAGGTAGTTACAGAATAGCCATGGGGATGTAAAGTACAGTAGAGGAAATGGAGTAGCCAAAGACTTACACTTATGGTCCATGGACATGAACAATGGTTGGGGGATTGCCTGAGGGAGTGAGGGGTGCTGGGTGGAGGGGGGCAAAGGGAGAAAGATCAGGACAGCTGTGATAGCGTAATCAATAAAATGTAATTTAAAAGAGAAGTAAAATCTTTAAACATGGAAAAAGAAAAATATTATTATGGAGATGCTGTCAGTATAGGGGAAACTTTTTAGAGTAGTTAATTGGCATGGTTCGTTAATTATAAAAAATAGAAATCATGGAATTTAGTACTGCTTTTATTTTGTGTTAGACTTACTCAGATTTCTAGTCCCTTTGAATAATGGAAGGTAGGGTTTAGCCATTGATTCTTAATTTGGGGTTCATATTTTAGTTATCCATGGAGTTTCTAAAAATGTCTAGTTCTCATTTTTGGAGATTCTGGCTTAATTATAATTAGCCTCAGAGAGGCTCTGGGCATGTGTTTCTGAGGTGCAGTCAGGGATGTGAACCACTGGTTTCATATAAGATTCTAGAAACGGCACTTTTCCATGGGTCTTGAGGATTGGCACTTTATTTTGCTGCCTCACAGGTGTCTTTCTGTCTCAGAATTAGAGATTATCTTGAATAATCTGCTGGTGTCAGTTTGATACTACTTTTCTGCACCTTAAATGGGTAGATGGATTGAAGTTTTATTTTTATTTTTTTTTTAAGGATTTATAGAGGTGAGTGAGGAGGAGGACATTGTGTTGAGTGCATATTCTGTGTGTCAGACTCTGCTATGTGTTTTGTGTGCATTGGTTTCATTTTAGTCATTACAACTTTTTTCTGAAAGTGAGTATGATTATTATCCATATGTTGTAGATGAGGAAACTGAGTCACAGTTTTAAGTAACTTGGTAAAATGAAGATACAAACCCAGCATTCTCTCACTCCAAGTCATGTTCTTACGTGTTATGCTATAGTGACATAAACTAGGGGGTCTTATATCTTGTTTAGCTCAGTTGTGTCAATAAATCTGCATTTATCTTAAAGGATTTCCCCACAAATAAAGCCAAAAGTAAAACCAAAATTTTCAACGTAGTATAAAATTCAGATTTTTATATGGGTTGAGATTCTTTTCTTTTTTAAGTCTTACCTTATTTTTAGAGAAACTTTTTAAAGTTAGTAAGGTTGATGTGGCTTTTAAGTTCTTAATGCTAGCTAGCATCATTGATTTCAATAAATTTTAAAGCTTGTCATTTTTATACACAAAAATGCAAATGAATAAGAGTCCTAGAAATAATTGATAATCTTATTATGATGTGGTAAGTAAATTTCATTTGCTTTCTTGAAGTTATACATGTACCAGTTTGATTTATGGTCAAAATGAAAATAGCTTTACATCTTGTAAGCTTTGTACACACATAATTAGCATTTTATCCTTTTTTTTTTAAATTCTTTTGCAAACAGATCTAGGATACTTTTTTTTTTTTTTTTCATTTTTCCTTTAATTTTCTTTTCAAGCAATTGGCATATTATTTCAACTTGCTTTTTACTTGGTTTCTTGTCTCTTTCTAGTATTCCTTTCTTACCTGCTTTTCTCCCTCATCCTCTTTCTGCTGTTCCTGTTATTGCTCCTTATTCCTATGTTGCCCTTTGATACAATACTCCGACTCAACTATGTTTTTAGTTCTGTGGCTTCTCTTCTACTTTTTATTTCATTCTTTCTCGTGATTCTTTCTACTGCTTTATTTCCATTGTTGTATTCTCAGACTAAAGAACAGGAGTCAGTAAGCTTAAGGCCTGTGGGCCAAATCCACTCATCAGTAAATAAAGTTTTATTGTAACACAATCATGCCATTTCTTTGTGCATCATTTGCGGCTGCTTTCATGCTACAGTGATACAGTCGAGTAGATATAATAGAGAGTATATGGCTTATAAAGCCAAAAAGCATTTAATAGCTGACGCTTTACAGAGAAAGTTTGCCTATTCTAGTCCTGGATCATTTTTCCTACTGCATTTGGGCTGTTAGGTCTGATCAGAAATACATACCATACTGGTTTAGATGAAATAACACAGATTATACTTTGTCTCTAAACTCATGTTTTGACTGTAATCTAATATTGCGTAATTTCATTTAATTCAGTATTTGTGACCATTCAAATTGGATTTAGCCTGAAGAATCACTTTGCTTACCAGCTCCTTTGTCACAATAAGTGGAAAATCATATATAATTATTCAGAATGCTCTCCATCACCAACTGTCTGCCCTCTCCTCCATCTGCAAATTTGTCTTCCTCCTTGCCAACGTCGTTCTCTTTCCTTTGGTTTTTAGTAGAGGGAATGTCTCACTTCCTGTTTAATCTCTCCTCCAGTCATGCCCTGGACTCTGTCCATTTTGCCATTCCCGGGTTCTTGCTCTTTTATATCACCTCTCTGTTTCTGAACTTTAACCTCTTCTTTTCCACTTATTGCTTCCCTTTAGCCTGAAAACCTATTCAGATCCCTCTCATCCTAATAGGATCCCTTTTTATCTTGAACTCTTCTAGTGGGTATACTGCCTTTCTTCCTTTTTATCCAAACTTAACTCTTATTTTCCTCTGACTTCTCATCCCATTATAATCTGCCTTTTATACTCACAACTTGGAAACTTCTGAGGCTACCAGTAACCTCTAATTGCTTGTTTTTTTTGTACTCTTTCTAAGTCTTTGCTGCATTTGACACTGCTGATTTCCCTCCTTCAGAATCTGCTCTTCTCATGTATCTTATCAATCATTCCTTTAATACTTTATTTTTGGGCTTTGTTGCCATCACACTGCCCTTAACGTGTTTGTGTTCCCAGTGTTTTCCTTTGCCCTCCGCTTACCACATGTCAGCTGCTTATATACGCTCATAATTTCAGCTAGCGCATATAACCCTCCCATAATGGCATGTCATTTACTTATAACGTTGTATTATAATTAGATGTTTCTGTCTTTCTCATTATTATACTTTGAGCTCCTTATATGTGGCTACTGTATTTTTTTTATCCTTGGAGGCTAATACAGTGTTTTGGCAGATAGTACAGGTGTAAAATAAATGTCTTTTGAATGAATGAAATTAGAGCCTTCATGTAAAGAGTGAGGAAGCTATAAGTGGTCTTATGTAAATAGCCCAGCAACAAATATTACTGAGCTGTAGAATGTGCACATTGCTGTGTTTGTCACTATGGACAATACAGAGAAATTAAAGACTTAATCTATTTTGGGTCCCTTTTAAGAACTTAGTGAAACTGTATACCTTCACCCTAGAAAGAACATATATACAGACTTCTACATTTCATTCTGTAGTTCAAATACTCCATGTTAAGAAGCTCTGCTCTAGGCATTTTCAGAGTTGGGGGTACCAAGCCATGTGAAAAAAATCAAGAAAAATGGGGTGTTGAAATTGGTGGCATTGTTTTCCAAATGGTAATTGGAGGAAGCTGGGATATGAATGTGTGGTTTAGAGAGGAGTGTGAAATAATATCATATAGATTATTTTATTCCAGTATTGCACTGTTGTGTTCCTCTATGGTTGCCCTGTAGGTCTGATAGGACAAGGTCTTGTGAGTAACGGGGGGATCTCTTCTGAAGGGCGTGATATGAGGAATGCCATGACAGCCATTTAGGAAGAGTCAGATCCTGGAGCAGGATATGGCCTGGGAAGCCTTGGATTCTGACAAGTTTAAACGTGTTTCAGATTCACTTATAGTTGGTGCTCTAGTAGGGTGGGCAGGCCACAGCCTTGCAGCTGAGCAGGCACATTCTTGGAGCTGGGAGTGCAGTAGACTTTATAGATGGGCAGGAAATGCTAAAGTTGGATGGGCAGTCAGCTTTAAAGCCGGTTGATCAGGATCAACAGCCCGCCCTTTGGGCAGGAGGGAGGAGAGGCCCTGTGGTAGGTAGGCAGCTGGGGTAGTGGATAGGCAGGTGGTCTAATGGCGGGGGGCTATCCAGGTAGCTGGGTAGGAAAGCCCTATTAGGGTTGGCTTGGGCTTTTCGGAGTCGCTTTTCTCGTGAGCCAGCTCTAAGTAACTCTGTATTCTGATGCTCTTTTGTTAAAACTGAACCATTACGAAGTTTATTGCTTCAGCTTTGCTGTGGGCTAGTAAAAGAAGGATGTGTGTCCATACTGGGGGCAAGTAGACTAGCATTTACTGAGGTCACTGTGTAGGAAGCACAGATTATTGAGATTTAAAAAATAAATAAAATGGTATGGTAGAATAGGTGAGGGAAAGCTAAATGGAGTAATTTGAGATACATAGTAGGAAGTTGCTTATTTATTAAAATAAGGCAGCCTTCTACTTAAAATTTTTTATACATTTTTATAGCATATAGAACTTCTCTACTTGTATGCTAAGGTCAAAAATATGTTTTTATTAAAAATGTAAAAAAGTAGAATACAGCATAAAGTAGAATTTAATTTACACGAAATTAAAATATTGTTTAGTACTAATAAGAGGAAGGTGGTCTAATTCATGATATGTATGGAAACTAAAATTTCTGTTTTATTTAATAGCATTAATCAGCTAGACAGTATAAAATTAAAACATTCACAATAGGAACAGAACTTAAAGTGTGTAAAAATGCACATCACATATATGGATAAGCTGATGACTATGAAAACACTGCAGAAGAACCTAAAATATTTTACTAAGTGGAGAAATGTTCCATACTTTGAATGGGAGTATGTAGCACTGTAAAGTTGTCTGTTGTCCTCAAATCTCTAAGGATAATATCTCTGTGTTGTAGAAATTGACAAAACGATTCTAAAGTTTATAATGTAGTATGTATCAACAGAAGAATTTTGAAAATTCTTTTCTACAAAAGAAATTTGAGGACTTGCCCTACCATATAGTAAAATGTATTGGAATTAAAACATAGTTATCACCCTGGCTGGTATGGCTTGGTTGTGGGTTCAGTTCCAGGTTCAATCTCCTGTTGGGGCACATATGGGAGGCAATCAATTGATATTTCTTTCTCCCATCAATGTTTCTCTCCCTTCCTCTCTCTCTAAAAGCAATGAAAATTCGTTTGGTGAGGATAAAAAACAAACAAAAAACATAGTTACCATAGTGGGCCCTGGCTGGTATAGCTCAGTGGATTGAGTGCGGGCTGGGAACCAGAGGGTCCCGGTTCGATTCCCAGTCGGGGCACATGCCTGGGTTGCGGGCCGGGTCCCCAGTGGGGGCCATGTAGGAGGCAACCATACATTGCTCTTTCTCCCTCTCTTTCTCCCTCTCTTCTCCTCTATCTAAAAATAAATAAATAAATAAAATCTTTAAAAAAAAAACATAGTTACCATAGTGGTAAAGAATACAGTATCCAAAAAAGACTTTATATAGGTATTTTATGAATAGATGATAAAGATAGTACTTAAATATAGAGTAAAGGTGGATTATCCAAGTTAATGGTGTTGGGACTTTGAGGGGAATTAGTTTCATGCTTCACACCAGTCACCAATGTGAAACCTTAAATGGATAAAGGGGAAAAAGCATTAAAAAACTATATGGAAATTCTAGAACAAATCTATGAATTATATCATTTAGAGATGGGGAAGGACTTTATAAGCGTGCCATCAGAGCAAAAATTCATGAAGTAAAATACTGAAATATTTTATTATAAAAAAATTAAAGATGTGTGCAGGAGTACCATAAATTTTAGAAGACGTTGCAAACTGGGAAAAATAGAATAAACGAATTTTTACAAATGGCTAGTGAACGTGTGGAAAGATAGTCTACCTCACTAGTAAAGAAATGTAGTTTCAAAGCAATGGGATGTGATTTTTTTTCTCTCAGCTTGCTTGAATGGTAAGAGTGAAAAAGATTAATACTTACCTTGTGATAGTGAGGGATTCAGAAAACGACTTATACTCTGTGTTGTCAAACTCTCTAGTAGTTAATTCAGGATGAGTCTAGGACATTTTCAGGAGGACACTTTACTTGGTAGCATTGTGTAATGCTAGTATACCCCCAGTTGCTCTCTGGTTTTAGGTTTATTTTCTCTTGTTCTGCAGAGCCTCATTAGAGTCTTATGAATAGCAAATATGTTAAAACTAGTAATAAAGCAGGGCAGTGAAAGAATGTGGATAAATTGTCTCCATTTTAATTTCTATCCCATCTGCCTAGTATATAACCGATTGCTTTTTTTACCCAGAGAGCCCTGGCAAAGAGTTTTAAGTGAGCATGTGCGTCTGAACAGTTGCTCTTCTAACTTATATTAGAACAGAACAGCCTGAGTCTGTAAACTGTTTTATATATTTACCAAGGAAACAGAAAGGCATGCATGTAGCTGTAAGAAATATTGGAATTCATTTCTTTCATTTACTTTTTCTTTACCTATTTCTGAACACTTTGGCTATATGTCTGAGAGTAACTTTTTGTAAGACTACTGTGTTGGCTAATAGTACTGGCAGTTCAGTTCCTAAATTTCATTTTTTGATTCCTGAATGTTTCTGAATTTACTTTTTTTGCCCTAAATTTTCTATAAAATTACTTACTTCCTTTTCCTTTCTCTCTCATTGTTTAACGTTTGAATTGCTTTTCAAATGTTAAATTACTAATACAGTTCCTTTTATGTCACTAGAAGGCTTAGAAAAACTAAGATGAAATATTTTAAAAATAATTTGCTTAAAGTTTTTTTTTTTTTTAAGATTTTATTTATTTATTTTTAGAGAGAGAAGGGAGGGAGAAAGAGAGGGAGAGAAACAGCAATGTACGGTTGCCTCTCACATGGCCCTCATTGGGGACCTGGCCCGCAACCCAGGCATGTGCCCCGACTGGGAATCGAACCAGGACCCTCTGGGTCCCAGCCCGCGCTCAATCCACTGAGCTACACAAGCCGGGCAATTTGCTTAAAGTTTTAATTACAGAATCCAATTTGCACATCTCACAAAAGAATTTTTTATTAGGAAAAATAAGAACTATTGTTTTTTAAGTAGGAAATATTTTTCTCTCGGGTATTTTTCTGTTTTTATGTCATTTTATTATTAGTACTATAAAATTTAATTATTCATTTTATATAGGAAGAATATGAGTTTTTAAATTATTAATGCATTCTGGAGCAAACTAGACCTACAGGCTGTAGGTATTCAAACTTTGGATCACGTAATGTAGCATCAAAAGTATTTGTATGGTCACTTGTGAAGCCCTCTACCCTGTGTTCTTTGTGAATGGTGCAGTGATCAAGATGTCTATTTTCTAGTCATAATCTAGGCTGTTTCGTAAGAGGGACAGAGACACAAATTGCAAACTAAGTATTTTTAATGAGAACAGTACTTTGGGGTTTGCTTTTTCATACAAATTGATTCTTTCCAGACTTTGGTCAAAAGTGTACTTAAGTCAGCCCGGCTGGTGTAGCTCAGTGGATTGAGCGCGGGCTGGGACCCAGAGGGTCCCGGTTTGATTCCCAGTCGGGGCACATGCCTGGGTTGCGGGCCAGGTCCCCAGTGAGGACCATGTGAGAACCAACCATACATTGCTCTTTCTCCCTCCCTTCTCCTCTCTCTAAAAATAAATAAATAAAATCTTTAAAAAAAAAAAGTGTACTTTAGTCAGATCTCAAAAGAAAACAAAATGACTTGGGTGGTTTGGTTTGATTGTTTTTTAATTCCTAATTAATTGTTTAAAACAAAGCAGGTGAGGTTTGGACTGGAATTAAAGATTTGACATACTGTCCTTTTCGTTGTAGCTGCTTGTTGCTCAGGAAAGAACTTACTCAGGTGGTTTACTGTGTTTCTTAGAGCTCATTACTTCTGCTTTCCCTCTACTGTGTGCGCTGGGCCCCTTTGAAGCTGACAGCCTTTAGGGCTCTCCCTGCCTCAGCTCTTCCCATAGCCTCTGCCTCAGTTGTTTTGCTTAAGGCTCTCTCTCTCATTTGTTTCTTGAGTGGTATGTTTACTTTGAGTTATAGGGCTCAGGAATTTTTTATGGAGATCACAGTCCAACGTAACTGCTGCTTAAAGAACAGAATAATGGCATTTTCCTGATAGTTGTGTATAGCTACCAGGAAGAGAAGACCTTTCCACAACTTTTTAAGTGTATTTATGTGTAATATAAATACATATATTTAGATGTATGATCTATTTTGACATAATTTTTTTGTATAAAGTGTGAGGTGTAGGGATCCGGTTTCATAGTTTTACATGTTGATAACTAGTTGTTGAAAAGACTTTTTCCCCCATTAAACTGTCTTGGCACCTTTGTTAAAAATCAGTTGACTGTATAAATTAAGGATTTATTTCTGGACTTGCAATTCTGTTTCCTAGATCTATATGTCTATTTTTATACCAGTATTACACTGTCTAGATACTGTACCTGTGTAGTACGTTTTGAATTCAAGATGTTTTAGTCCTTAAAGCCCTACGTTCTATGTTCTTTTCCAAGATTGTTTTGGCTATTCTGGGTCTCTTGTATTTTCATGTGAATTTTAGAGTCATCTTGCCAATTTCTGCAAAATGACAGTTAGGATTTCATTGACTCTGTAGATCAATTTGGGGAGTACTAACATCCTAAGAATGTTAAATCTTCTAGTCCAAGAACATTGTATGCATGTCTTTTCATTTGTATTTAGGTCATCTTCAACTTCTTTAAAAAATGTTTTGTAGTTTCAGGGTACAGTTTTACACTTGATGCTATTACACATTAAAGTTTTTTCTTAATTTCATTTTCAGATTGGAGCAATATTGTTTTACAGTCTTTATACCTGACTAATACAAATTTTTCTTTGAACTCCTAATGCGGTAGGCATCATAATCTTCGGGTCGCTCAAAGTGAGAGCACACTTGGAGCACGTCTGCTCTACTGCCTGTTGCTTATTTATTAATTTTCCTCTATTTGCAGTGTCATTATGCAAGTCTGCTTCATAAGATTCCTTCTAGTTATAAGCAAACAATTTCGTGATTATTATTTTGAGGGGTCATTTTTATTGTTTCTTTGTAGTTTCAAAGTTAACAATATTTTATGAAACAACTTCTGGAGATAAAAGCAAAAATCTTTCCTTATCACTTCTTTTCCTTTGAAGCAAATAATAAAGTAGAATGGTCATTTATTCTATGACTGGACATAGAAAAATACCTATTATAAATTTTTAGAAGCAAGCTTAGCTAGATTTATTCTTTTAGCTCAACATAGTACACTTCCAAAAAAGATTTGCTTCGTTTTTAACCATTATTCAGCTGCTTATAGTGAAATAATACAGATGCAAGGATTCTTTCAGTTTAAGTTTGGGAAAGAAGTTGTAGTTTTCTTCCTTTTTACCTTGCTCTGTAAACTTTTCCTTGGTGATGTTACATTCACATTCTTGTCTTCCTCTTTGTTCCCATTGATAGTTTGTATTTAAACATTACTGTAATTTCCTAACTAATTTTTCCTCCAAATTCTGTCACTTGCAGTTAATCTTGGACATTATCACAAAGAAATTCTTAAGCATTGCTTTTATTATACCATCTCTAAATCTACAATGGCCTGTGTTGCTTACAGAGTAAGTTTGGATAAACACCTGGCATTCAGAGCCCTTCCCAGTGGAACTTCTCATTTTTCAACCTAATTTTTCATTATTGCCTATACCAGTGGCTACCAAACTTCACTGCATTTTATTTTTAAAACAGAATAGTTCTTTCTCTCTGCCCCCAATGAAGTCTTATGCTGAATCCCAGCTACAACAAAGCAGTTGGTGGAGGAGAGGAATAGGTGTCCTATAGCCTTATTTATTTAGCTTTCCCTTTGTCTGCTTGAGGTCTCCTTAAGAAATCATAGGGTTCCTTAGAGCACAGTTGGGGAACCAGTTGTCTGCCTCATCCTGAACATTTAGCTTTACAAAGCAGTGTGTGATATCTTTTTTTTTTTTTTAAAGAAGGATTTTTATTTATTTATTTATTTTTTAGAGAGTGGGGAAGGGAGAGAGAAAGAGAGGGAGAGAAACATCAATGTGTAGTTGTGTGGTTGCCTCTCACATGGCCCTCACCGGGGACCTGGCCCGCAACCCAGGCATGTGCCCCGACTGGGAATCGAACAGGTGACTCTTTGGTTCGCAGCCTGCGCCCAATCCACTGAGCCACACCAGCCAGGGTATAGTGTATGATATCTTTTTGCCAGTATATTTTGTATTTTGTCTGTCTCCACACATTGTAGTGTTCTGGAGTATGGAAATCCTGTTTATAAAACTAGAGATGTGTATTCTCCATGGCGTCTAGCATTAATGTCTTACAAATAGTAGGTACTCAATGTATATTTATTCTTTCAACTGATATTTTTAAAATTATATATATTTTTATACTCATTACCAAACCAGGAAAAAACTGTTTTTTTGTTTTTTTTTTTTTACATAGACATATTGCCATAGATGATTAGAATTATAATTACCATTCATTTATAGGAAACTCAAAAAAACAGTCATTTCTAGCCAAATCTAAAAACAGCTCTCCTACAGTATGACATACCCAGAATCCGTTTTTCTAACAGAAGGTTGCTTCTAAAGGTAGGCATTTTAATATACTTTTGAAATATAAAAAACAAAATCCCAAGTGTTAACTTCGAAAATAAGCCCCCTGTCTTGACTGGTATGGCTCAGTTGGTTGGGTGTCATACAACAAAGCTAAAGGTTGCCAGTTCGATTCCTGGTCATGGCACATGCCCAGGTTGCAGCCTAGTCCCTGGTGGGGGTGTGTGAAAGGCAACACATTGATGTTTCTCTCCCTCTCTTTCTCCTTTCTTTCCTCTTTCTCTAAAAATAAATAAATAAAAGCTTTAAAAGAGAAAGAAAGAAGCCCCCAAATGATCCTTACACAAGTGAGAGAAGTGAAGAGCGTAGATAAGGGAGTTAAAAGTCTTAAAGCTTGTATACAGTCTATTTGAAAGTCTTTTAAAGTAATTAATTTTCCTTAGCTGTTGTGTGTTAGAAATGTACACAGACTTGAATTTGTATCTATATACCTAATGTTTTCATTAGTGAAGAATAGGAAGAAATCAGCTTTAGCCCTGGCTGGTGTAGCTCAGTGGATTGAGCGCAGGCTGCGAACCAGGAGGTCACTGGTTTGATTCCCAATCAGGTCACATGCCTGGGTTGCAGACCAGGTCCCCAGTGAGGGGCACACGAGAGGCAACCACACATTGATGTTTTTCTTTCTCTCTTTCTCCCACCCTTCCTCTCTCTCTAAAAATAAATAAAATCTTTAAAAAAGAAAAAGAAATCAGCTTTGCTTCAGTTCAGTTTGAAATCATAGAATTAAAGGTTACCTTACTTTAGAGATATGAGGTCTGTCAGGAAAAAAGTCCAGCCATTGTTAATATAACAAGGATGGTTTGTGCAACATCAGTGTAACCTGGCAGCCAAGGAGAGTGGACTGGAATGTGCATGTGTGAATAATGATGACTTCATTGTACTAGTCAGTGGGGACAGTAGGCACCATTGAGTGAGCATCTGTACTGTGTGGCTGCTGCATTCAAAATGACTGAGCAAACTGAGCAACGAATCTGCACCAAATTTTGCATTAAGCTTGAACATTCCTCCATGGAAAATATTCAGATGATTCAGAAGGCTGCAGCTGTGGGTAGCTGATGATTGGCAGCTTCGTCACAACAACACACCTGCTAAATGTATCATGTCTTATGCAGAGTTTTTAGGCGAAATATTAAATCACCCAGGTGATTCAGTCCCCCTTACAGCCCAGATGTGTGGTGCCCTACGAGTTTTGGCTTTTCCCAAAACTAAAATCACCTTTGAAAGGAAAGAGATTTCAGACTGTCAGGGAGATTCAGGAAAATACGACGGGGCAGCTGATGGCGACCGGGAGAACTATGTGAGGTGTTAAGGGGACTATTTTGAAGAGGACTGAGGCGTCATTGTCCTGTGTACAGTGTTTTTTGTATCTTCTTCAATAAATGTTTCTCTTTCATATTATGTGGCTGGATACCTTCTGGACAGACCTGGTACATTTACTTTATTTTTGCTAACCAGGGTAAAAACAGTCCCCTTTCTACTTAAAGGTCACAAAGCTAATATTCCTTATTCAAGTGCCCTAGAGGCAAAGATATGATTAGGTAGGTAGGCCTCTGTTTGGAAAAATGACATCTTTTTCTATTAAGTAAGAAATTATTTTAAAATGTATACAGTGTGAGAATTTAGGCGGTTGGCCTTTTCTTAATTTTGTTGTGTTGGGCTGTCCTGTCATGTTGTTGTGTCTTACTGTCCACGTTGTTAGGTCACACGACTGCTTACTGGTGTGCTCTTCTTAACAATAGCATCTCCATTCCCTGGGAAGTCACGGTTTCGCCACTGCTGGCTTTTATTTCATTTCAGAATCTCACCTGCTGGGGCAAGAAGAGATAACAAGCAGGGAGGGCTCTGTTGCCTGTTTGGGGGCACATGTGCTGCAGAGATAGATCCTGGTTTCCTGTCCCACTCCTGCCATGTGTGAATTCAGGCTGACCTGTGTTATGTTTTTATTACTTTATACTAGCACTCCCTGATGTATTCCATCCTAAGAAATTTTTATTTGAAGGAAAAACTTTAGGAATGACTTTCATGGGTCTAACCTCAAAGACTTGAATTTTATTGTATATAACTGTCATCTCCATGGTATATCAAAGCACTTCTAACATTTTAAGTATGAAATAGTTCTGCTTGATAGGCCCAGAATTACAATTGGAAAATAGTTGTGGTCATTTAAAATGAGTAGTATCCACTCCTGCGTTTTTAAATAGGCAAGTGCTTGTCTGGTGTATTTTGCAATGTAACTGTAACTTCTCGGTATTTAGAACAGAGGCTTTCAAATTTCCTATAGTTTTTTGGCTAGGACCCTGATACTTTAAAATGTTAATCTTCGAATGGTGGATGTTACAAAAATTTACTTTCAAGTTGGTTATTTGGGACAGAACACTATTCCTATAGAAACTTAGCCTTCTGAGCTCTGTTACTTTCCTGTCTTTCATCTCTATCCCATTCTAGCAGCCTGGTTTCATGGCTTTTGTCATCGCTTGTGACTGCTTCTCTTCCAGAATGCCCTTCAAGCTCTACTCTGACCACAGCCAGCTTCACCTTTGCTCTTCTACTGCCTTTCTTCTTTGCTCCTCACAGGGCTCTCAGACCCTTCCCAAGCCTTCCATTTCTTTAAATGAAGAAATTAGGTCATTTGTTTGATCTTCCTCTGGCTCTCCATTTTTAAACTCCTCTCTGTCTACTCCTATAAATAAGATAGCCTGCTGGGTGTGGCTGAGGAAAATGCCGTCGTGGTGCTGGTTAGGAATATAGTTTCTGGCTCATGCTGGAGCTTCAGGAGAGCCCAGCAGACCTTTTTTTACCTGTTTCTGCAAGCTTAATGACCACTTCCTTTAGTGTATTCCATCTACTTCATTTCCTTTATCCACAACAGAATGCTCTTCCTACTTTTTAGAACATATTGGTAGAGTCCTTAATCTGGATCCATGGATTCCCAAATGGTTTGTGAAGTGGATTTAGAGCATCAGTGAACTTGGATGGGGGAAAATACTAAATTTTTATTTTTATTAACCTTTAATTCAAATTTAACATAATACTTATACTCGTTGCCTCTTTAAAATTACAGTAGTTATTAGATTTGCTGTTAGATTTTATTGTTTACTGGATTAATAAAGAAGCATATATTACTATGGCACAGATTTGGTCTTTTAGATTTTGATAACTGCATTTCATATAATTGATTTCCTGTATATTTTATGCAGTTAAATCCATAAGCTCCCCCCAAATGCCAAAGGGGTACATGAATCAAAGAAAAAGGTTAAGAATCCCTAGTCTAGAGGCTCCCTGTGCCCCTGTCTCCCTGCAGTCCTCTCTTAACCTTTTTTCCCTCCTGCCTGAGGACATTGCCTCCACTTGTCCCCTTGGTCCTTTTGTTCCTACCCACACATCCTGGGCCCTCGATGTGTTCATTATCCCCATATTTTTCTTCATGCTGTTCTTTAATAATGTGTTCTTTAATATTATCTATATAATAAAATTCATGGTTGCATATATATATACTTGTAGTGTAAAAATTCATAAAAACGGGTGAATATAAAATACAAAGGTAAACTTACCTATGGACTTGTGTACATTTGGAGAAATTTTATTTTTAATGCTACTCTATGTTACAGCCCCTTTACTTCCCCCTACTTAATTCTTGCTTTTTTTAAAAAAAATTGTATTTTTAAATTTAATTACTGATTTTAGAGAGAGGAAGGGAGGGAGAAACAGACATTGATTTTGTATTCGTATTTGTATACAGAGAGACACCTATGTATTCATTGGTTGATTCTTGTGTGTCAACCTGCCACAGCCTTGGGGTATTGGCAGGACGTGCTAACCCACTGAGCTATCTGGCCAGGGCTCGCTTGTGTGTTTCACATCCTGATCAGCTGTTGCTTTTGAAGCCACAGCCTTTTGTTCCTCAGAACTATGTTCTTAAACTTTAGCACTTTTCACATTTGATCGTAAAAGTTGTGCTTCATATCTGCAACTACTCTTCTGTACCTAGGAACTCCTGCAGGAAAAGTCAGTGATTGTATCTTAGATTTGACCCCCTAACTCATCCAAACTCAGTGATACCCAATAAATGCTAGTCAGTTGCAACGTTGGCACCCGCTGTAACAGAGGTTCTGTTGTGTACAGGTTGGTCCTTGTATAACTAACTCATGGTACATGATGAGAAAATACTTTTTAAAGTCATTGAAGAAAGTCACAGTATTAATAATTGGTCAAAACAGAACAATATTATTGAAATAACGTTTTTATTTATCTAAAATTTCAGTGTTTGAGAAAAAGCAGATTTAATTGAGAGGAAATGGTTTGAGAATTTTGGTGAAGACTTTTCTGGAAGTATATTTGAGGGTTTCTGATGTTAAGTCTGATAATGATTTTTAAGCTTCAAATAGTTTTAAGTAATTTTGTAGTTTTAATTTACATTTACTTTATAGCACATTACTAGCATTTAACTTAATTTCACCACTATTTTGGCTCTTTAAAATATTCTCAGACAATTCTGCTTTTTCAGGGTAATAATTGACTGAGAAGTAGAAGAGGGGAACTTGAGGAGGAGAGCACCTATCCTGTTTCCTGGGTTTGGGGCTGAGGGATAATCCAGGGGTTGGGGCACCTATTGATTAAGACATTTCTTCCCCATCACCACCAGGTGGCTCCATTGGCCCAGAATGACTGGGTTTCTGCCCAGAATCAGAAAGAAGGGAGGCTTTGAGAGCCCACGTGCTGTGGGGGTAGAATAGGGGGACTTGGGAGGGGCGGATAATCTTGTACCTTTTTTTCCTTCTAGTTTAGAGACTTTTGTAAATTAAATGTTTATAAAGCAGGGAATGAAGCACATGATGAAGTTATATCTATTATTTCATCTGATAATTTTTATTGTTTTTCTTTTTTTTCTTTCTGTACCTGTAGTTCCTTCAGAAACAGGTAACATTTTTCTAACAGTCACTTTGTATTCTTGCATCTTGCCTTTATAATGCTTTTGTTTCTTACTATAGAAGATAATGGAAAGTTAATACACTCTGATTTATGGCACTGGAAAATCAACATGCAAATTCCCACAATTGCAATTAGGTTACAGCTGGTTGATTTTCTGAACTTTGCAGAAATTCTGGCTACAACAATGTACTATGTAATACCAACCATGTTTTTCAAAAACCCAAACATGGCTGTTAATAAAACAGCATTTTTAGAATTTACAGTAGTGGATAATGGTAACAGTGTTGATCTGAAATAAAGTATTTATGAGCAGGGTGTTCCCCAGCATGCTGACACTATAGCCTCATTTTGTGCTGACTCCGTTTCTGCACATCATTCCCTAAACTCTTTACTCATCGTCAAAGAGAGACTTTTCTTTGGGGGAAATTTTAAAAGAAATATCATTCCTTATTAAGAGAAACACTTTTGCATTTTCCCTTCCCCCATTTCTGCCTTGAAAGAAAACCATAATGCTAAGTAAAAGCATGTAAATAGTCCATTCCTTTTTACAAGTTTGGTATTGTAAACAGAAGATTTAAGATAAGAATGTAGTATTGAAAAAAATAGGTTATTGAATAAATGGCCTCTTACTACAACCTAAACTGATCAGCAGAGTAAGTTCAGTGAGGTTTGCTTTTTCACCCTGGCTCCCACTGAGGGAGTCTTTCTGTTTTGTTTAGAATAATATCGATGATAAAAGTTATTTAAGCTATTTTTCTTGTAGATTTCAATCTTTCAATTTCATGTCAGCTTAGCTGTCTCTAGTCTTTCCTGAATACTTTGCCATACATAGACATATATACCTGCAGTGAGAAAAAGTCCATTTGTGTGGTTCTGTAAAAAAATCTATTGCTGCTTTAAGCTTTAATTTTGTGAATAAAAACAATGCTATTTTTAATGCTGGATTTCCACCTAAATATATGCTTTATTCACATAAATATATGCTTTTCAAAAATTAGTGTGATTAAAACATTAACAGGATCTTAACTATAAATTAATAATCCTGTTGCTTCTTGCAGAAGATAACATGACTGGCTTGGAATTTTCCTGTAGCCTAATTTTCTGTTCTAGTTTTGTGAAAATTAAAGTAGGGAATTTAGTTTTCTAATGTAAGTTGCTATTTGATGTTTTCTTAGAACATTTCACATTCTTGGAAATACACATGGCAAAATTAATTTTACCAAGACTTTGTATAATTTTAAGATGATACAGAGTAGGGCTTGACTCAGGTGAGTGTCTTATAAAGCCAAGTTTTTAGGACCATCAGAGGCTTTCAGCTGAAGATGGCATTATGAAGATAGCATGAGCCTGTTTGAACCTCTTAGAAAGCTTTTCCAAAATGTAGTCATCTTCCAGTCACTGCTCCACCTCACTCCCAACTGAGGTGTGCTGCTCTGGGGACTCCCCTCTGTATGCTCTTGGCTTGTACAATTGCTAGCAGTGGGAGGTGTGCTGCTGGTAGAGCTGGCAGCTAAGCCCTACGGTACAATTATGCTTTTATTCCCTAGTGTGTGTGCGTACACCTGTACACACCTATACACCCCTAGTTTGGGGTGAGAGGAGGTAAGAGCTAGTTAGACTTGTAGTGCCATCCCTAAAATTCCTGGCTCGAATTTCTAATTTTGTCATCACTTAGCCCACTAAGGAGCAGATGATAGTTATAGAAGCACTACCAAATCAAAGATCCCTCTGGAAATGGCTCTTTTGAAGAAGACACAGATGTTGATTGTTCCCTTCCTTCTCTTCCTTGGTGGCAGATTGCAGTAAGGGTGAGGGCACAATGACTGGGAGCCAGTCCTCTCTGGCAGAGCCAGGTCAGCAGAAGTATCAGTGCCTAGCCCTGTGCTAGACGATACCCTGTAGATCCAGTCATTTAAATGCAAGCGTTTATCTCCAGACCATTTTCTAATGCTAACATTGCCCAAGTGGACCTTTATTTAGCTGGGTCCTAACTCCCAACTAGAGGAAAATTTTCTTTGCTGGATAGCTATAGATAGATAGTGCCAGTCAGTTGAACATAGTGATGCCACATTGTTTTCACAAGCTAGTTCTCCTCAGTAACATCGAGAGAGGAGAAGAGGGCACAAGTGAGAAAGAATTGATAGGCCTGCCATCTGTAACTTTTGGGGACAGGGAACACTGTAGGGCCTATATTTTGTAACACGGTAGCTATAGGGAAGAATGGTTTTTGTGAAGGGATGAGTCATTTAGAATACCTTCAGTTACTAATGGCAAGAGTATGTTAGAATACTAATACTTGCATGTAGATATGTGTTCAGAAAGTTAAAATCTTATGTCTGACTGCAAGAGCTCTGAGGGTATCTCTTAAGTACTGGGTTCATTAAACAAGAGGCCTTGTTTTAGGTGAATGGATAGAAATTTTCTGGATAACTTCTAAAACATAGAGTAACTATTTTTGATATAATTTAATGACCTGTGAATACATAAAAAACATTTTATGTGGCTTAAAATTACATGGGAGTATACACCTTCATTAATAATTACCTATGATGCCAATTAAGTTTTTTGAAGGCTATAGTATTAGGAGCATTAAACATCTGAAAGCATATTGTTAATGAGTATTATTCTTTCTGTGTTAGAAATTCCCTTTTCATAATTATTAGCATGTATCTTTGTTGATGATTTTTTTTCTTTGTTGATAATTTATGTGTATATAATGTAGTCCATGGTCAGGTTGGTTGTATGATCTTTAAACCAAAAACATCCTTTACAGATGCTTTTACTGACTCTGCAATCAGTGCTAAAGTGAATGGTGAACACAAAGAAAAGGACCTGGAACCCTGGGATTCAGGTGAACTCACTACCAGTGAGGAACTAGAAGCTTTGGAAAATGATGTTGTAAGTAATATTTTTGGATTAAGTATCAGACTATGGCCATGTGATGTGGTATGACATCCTATCACTTGGTTTTAACTTAAGTACATTGTTGTTGTTACATGTATACTTAAAGGAACAGTTTTATTGTGTAAATAGAGACTGTCAAATGTATTTTCCTCCACCCCACCTGAGGGCAGTGATTACAGAAAACTGTTTCTTTGGGATGCTTACAAATTATTGCTCTGTTTTTAAAGTAAATTTTAAATTGGAAACCATGGGAAACCGGAAATGCCAGCCTATTTTGCTTTGAGTGCTCTGCCCCAATAAGGCAGTTCAAGGCAAGTGGTGTGGTGTCTTGTCTGTTGATTTTAGGTGAGGTCCAAGTATAACTTTAGGCTTCTCTGAGGAAGCCTATTATTAAGGTGTATAGTTAGGTAACATTAGAATTAAAGCAACAGGTAAATTTCTTGGTCTTAAATTAGGATTATTCTCCACAAAAATCTATTTCTAAAAGCCTCTTGGCAAATATTTTTACTTTTCCTATAATACATCATCTGTAAACCAAATGCTTAATAAAGACTCTATCTTTAGGATTCTGTAAATTAATTTTCTAAACTGTAGGGATAGAAAGCAAAATCGCTTGCCAAAAATGAGTGTTTAGTTACCAAAATTTAAATTGGATGAAGACTTTTTCATGGACTATTACAGAGAAGTCTTTGTAACAATCTATGTTTTATCTTTAAGCCATTGCTCAGTCATAAATACATAAGAAACATCATTATTTGGATGGGATGTAGGCAGCACACCATTATTAATTTTCAAACTTTAAAAAAACATGTATAACCTAATGTGACGGTTCAGAGGCCTGTGTAGCACATTACCTGTGTGGAGGGTATGGAGAAGTAGGCACTCCTTTTTCTTTCTTTTTTTTTAATTGATTTTAGGAAAAAACATTGATTTGCTGTCCTACCCATTCCTTCATTCACTGGTTGAGTCTTGTTTGTGCCCTGACTGGGGATCAAACCTGTAACCTTGGCGTATGGAGATGACACTCTAACCAACTGGGCTACAC
>PVJI01016094.1:0-39144 GCA_004026765.1 Micronycteris hirsuta
GTTTACAGCTGTTGGTAATTGTTTATTTTCTTGTTCATTTGCTTAGTGACTCGGTTAGACTGATTCTGTGAAGTCCATTTCCTCTCTAGTGAGCAGCTTCTAATGTCCCTTACGTGATTGATGCTTTACTTGCCTCAATCTTTAAGCCTGACTTCTTAGGATTTGGTACTGGGTCAGCACCATTTTGTGGTCATCTACTAATTGCTCAGTGTGCCTAAAATCCAGTGCTTAAGCTGTGTTTAAGCTTCCTGAGCCAAGAACATTTTTACTCTTTACTTTGGAATTGGGTGTGGCTAGGAGACTGCTTTCACAATTTAGGGGGTTTACAAATTGTGGTTCCCTTCAAGTAGCTCCTATTAGCTGATCTATTCCTTCTCTGGTTAGTTTTGAGACTGTATGCCAAGGGCATAAGAATAGTTTTCCAGACCATTAGTATTGACAATGATTTTAACAGTATCCTTTTTGATGGTCTATTTCCCTCCTCTCTCAGTTAAACTTCTTGCTGGTCAGCTTCTATTAGTGTCATACCAAACTGTTGGCCCCCACAGATTTCAAGTTGATTGCTCTATAGTTTTCATCAACATACCTGACAGCATAATTTGCTCCAAAAAGAGTTGATTTCCTCAAGTGGAGGGTGGTATTACCAGTCTATGAGGCTTGCTCCATTAACATGCTCCCCATTTTCTCCCTTACAGTACAGAACAGCTATTCTGTGAAGCAGGGCTTGAAGGTAGAATTTACCTTTTACTGTGTGTTTCAGAGGAATTCCCACTCTGGAGCAGGATCTGTGACTGTGAAAAGAGGAAGTAGTTCTATCACCCCTCAGTAGAGACCGGAATTCCACAGAAGCAGATTCTGCTGGGCTGGCCTGAAGTAGCTTTTCCACACGCCAGAGAGAGGAGCTGCCACTTGGTCACTGAGCCTGACCCTACAGAATAGCTTTTCCCCAACAGAGACCTGTGGGGACATGGGGGCCTGCATTCTTCACTGACTTCCTTGCCAGACCTTCCCTAGAGAGAAGCGGTTGTGAGTAGGAGAAAGAGACCATTACCAGGCTGCCACCATCTACCATATGCCTTCTGCACATACCATCTACCATATATGTCTTTTGCAGCATAGAGCTGGGGAAGATTGGATCTACCATTGGTTTCTGAACCTGCTAGAATAGCTTTTCAACACTCTTCAACACGAAGGATCTCAGTGGAAGTAGGTGTAGCCCCAAATTCAAACACTATTATTACTCCCACAGTTATCACTAAATTTCCAGATATCTTGAATAAATGTTACCCAATTTGTTGTAAGCCAATCTCACGAATTGTTGCCTGCTAATTTTGACCAGTTTATAGATGTCTCTATGGATGAGACTTTTTGCCAAGCTGCTCTGTTGCTATTCTGTAAGTCCCACCTCGGGGTTTCCTTTCTAGTTCCAAATGCCAAGTTAGACCAAAGTATAATATTTTAAAATGATTGCAGTCAGCCATGACTAGAAGGAGAATCTCTAAATAAGCCTTAAATAATTGGAAGAGGCAGGCAGGCAGGAGATTGCAAATAGAGCAAAATATTTTTTATGACCAGTCTTCTTATACAAAAAAATCAGAATTATTTATGAGCTCTATTTCTGAAGGAGCAGGGTGTTAATTTCTCAAATTTCTTGCAACAAAAATTAGATTTTTAATATTTCCAACCTACTTGATTTTAACTTTTTCGCTTTCCTTAGTCACTTAAATTTAAAATTAATGAAGTTTCATTTCATAATGTTATAATGTACATTTATAGCAACTCTTCATAAAATATACACTTAATAGGATCATTAAATATTTCATTAGAAATTCAGTTTCTTTTAACTCAGGAACACTTTATTCAGCGTAACTTACTAAAAAAAGTTAAACTTGACTATTTTATGTCATTATTAATATTAAAACTTTAAAATAAGGTCTTGTTTTTATTGATCATATGGCATTATTTTTGTAGTTAAGAATCAAAGCCCTTTTCATTATCTTAAATAATTCAAAATATAATTCCACTTTACTCTTCCATTGATACATTTCATTTAAAATATATGTGGTATATCTATGCACTTGAATTACAGCATTTTAATTAAAAAAATTCTAACTGAATGTTTACTATGAGTGAGGTTCTAAGCTAATTAAAAAGAAATACAGTATGGCCCCTAACCCAGTAATTTTTATTAGCTAAGGAGTGTATAAATTATTTTCAAATAAAATCAATATGTTAATGCCCATGAAGTTTGAATGCAAAGTACTATGATAGTTTAATATAGGGAAAGATCAAATCACATTAGAAAGATCAAGGAAAAAACTCATAGTTTATTTGATATGTTTTAATTAATCCATCTTTCAGCTGCTGCTAGTTAAGAGAGTATAAGATGTACATTGAGAGATGACAGAGACAGAGATAAATAGGGAGGTAAAGACAGAGATGGAAAATAACATGTGAGATCATACTTGATACTTCAGAGTATGAACATTGGGCATAGATTGTTAGGTTAGGTTTGAAGAGACGAGCTTTGCAGAGAGGAAGTTCTAATGGCATAAGAACTGAGTACTCAAGAACTGATAAGGTAATGCAATTAAATAAAGTGGGCCACATGTAACACAATGCGGAATGGTAAGCACATACGAGTAGGAACCCACCAAAATGGAATTTATTTATAAAAAGTCGTGTATTTATTTTTATGTTTAAACACATCACCTTCAAAGTACCCTCCATTTGATATAACACATCCAATCAAGATGTTTCTTTCCACTGCTCAAAAGTTTTTGAACTCATCATTGTTGATGTCTTTTAGTGCTTCTGACATTTTTTGTTCCATCTCTTCCACATTGGCAAAACATTTCCATTTGAGGACTTTTTCTCATCTAGGGAAACCAAAAAAAAAAAAAAAAAGCTGCTTGGGGCAAGATCAGGTAATCAGGGAAGGTGGGACATGGGGGCCTTGCCATCTTTGGTCAGAAAATGCTGAAACTCAGCAAGGAGTGGGCAGGTGCTCATAAATCACTTCTCCTGAAATGGGCAAACGTGTTGAAAAAGTCTTCAAAAATATTTCACTGGAGCTGAATGAAACCTCTCACAATAACACCAGCTGGAACACTGACACAGGTGGGTTCCTAGAACAGTCACCTAGTGGACAAACCGTGTACTACAAGGGGCCCATCCTTTAGAAGATGATTCCATTTTTTGGGGGTGTTCCCATCATATGCCCTGCAAAAGACATAGACTTTGCTCTTCTCCAGGCAACCATGCTGATGCAATAAATATTTATTGGTCATAGACCATGTAATCTGCATATTTTAGTTAGCTACCTCTCATTAACCATCTTCATGATAGTCCTCTATATAAGTATCATCTATGCTTATGATGTCAGTAAATGTCTTACTGTAAAAATTTTAGAAAAAAAATTGCTTAGTTTTGATAAAGGATGTTCCTAACAAAAATTGGCCCAACATTTGAGAATTTAAGAAAGAAAAATTTGCTCTTAGAAATCACAATGTAAAAAGTGAATCTAGGAATGAATAAAATGCTATGTGAATGTTACCTTGTTATAATACTTTATAAAACACAAGTATATCTTGACTCATTACATCTCAATACTATAGATATTTGATTATGATTCTCAATATTTTCAGGAAAAAATTCCAACTGCAATTTTTATTCTTATGCCTGCCTCAAGAACAATAACAACAAAATGTCATGTCAAAGAAGACTCTCTGACCATGCATAAAATTACATTCTAAAGTGAATTGATATCTGTGGTAATATTCCATTATACAAAACATTTATTAAATAATAAATATATTTACTAACTTTATATCTTTAAAACAATCAATAAAAATTATCAGAACCTTTAGGGTGTTTAGTATCTGAAGGTCTTCAGTTTGTTGTAATTATCAAGATTTGTATAATTGAATAAAAACTACAATGTATTCAATATATTCATGGCAAATAATTAGTGTTACATTCTCAGTGAATAAGGAAAGAATATATTCAATACTTCATTCTGAGGGTAGCTTTCAAAAATATCACACATAATTCATATTTCCCATATTGTATGTGGAGTTTCTACTATCTAATTGCAAGGTATTGTTAGGTATGGAATATCTCTGAAAAATGCTTATTAATTCTAAAAACTAATTTATTAAAGCATAAACTATAAAATGAATATCGCCAATTTTGTAGTGGCATGCACATACAATCACCGATTTCTTACAAAGGAAATAAACAGGTCTTGAAGATTTCACACCTTTGGAAATAGAAAGCAAAGTTAAATACTTCATTTTTAAAATCCCAGAGACCAACATGGTCAAGGAAATGAATAAAAAAAGAGAGAAAACCTGCATCATCATCTTGAACAGTGTGCCTTAAACCCGCCTATTTCTGGAAACAACGATTTGAAACGGAGAGACACTAAGAATGGAACACTAACTAACACATGCAGGGGGGTCAGAGATGACAGGTGACACCGCTGCCTCCTGATTCCTCCAGTGGGAACGATGGGCTCTCACACTCCCTAATTAGTGCCGTCCTGACTATAAAAATCGTTATGCTACTGATTGAAAAAATCATTGCCTCCATGTAAACGTTCACTACCGCTGCCAAGGATTCCCATAGCACCTTCAGTTGTTTGTTGTTATTTTTTAACTTACAAAGATAGCTTTACAGTTTCTATTGTTGGGAAAGTATAATTCAAAACAAAGTATTTTTCTAACACAGGAAATACTCTTCGCAAAGGTAGCAGAGAAAGATATGAGAAGTTTGATGTGAGAAATGGGTTACTGCTTTTTAAATAATAAAACTCACAGGCAATCCACTAAATGATTGCAAAGATAAAAAGAATTCTTACCTTTTTATACACCCAAGCAGACACAACTCATCACACACATATGGTGAAGATAAACAGTAACTTGTCAAGTAAGAGAACTTGGTAGAACCACTGGTCACACACAGTTCTTAACTTTACCTGGTAACTGGAGTGATTGACTATCTGTATTAGTTAATTAACACTATCCAGAGGGAAAACAAACTTCTTATATCTTTATGACAGAGGTAATTTTGCAACTTGGAGCTCATCCTTACCCTTCCACAGAAAATTGAGACAGGAGTGTTATTTCTCTTGATGTTTTCAAGCCTTTAAGAATGACATATTTTTGTCCATAAAGCTAACAAAAGGTCTATCTAATTTTCAAAAGAATTTACTTACATTACAGAGTGAAAAGATTACATTTAAGTTTCTGATAAAAAGAAAGGAAAGTGCTCTGATAAAAAGAAAGGAAAGTGATCTCTTCCCTTATTTTCAAAAAGGAAGAGTACATCTTTTATTTTTAATTTTCATTTGTCTTTACATTAGACAATAAAAATGTTCTATAAAGATTTTCTACCAGCTTAAAATGTACACAACATTATGTATCGCATAATTACTGCACAATTAAATTGATGTTATTTCATTAAAAACAAAATAATAAATATTTAAAAAATATTTCTTCTCTTCTATTAAGAACTGATTGACATTCATTGGTGTACCAAAAGTCTTTACCGTCCTTAGGAAAAGTGTATTAATATTAAACTACTTTTTATGAAGTCACGAACTATTCTGGTATTCCTAAGAAGAGGAAAACCAAAGAGATCTAAAAGTTTATTTAAAAATCAGGCATTTAGAAACAAACTACTGACCATTGAAATTGAAATCACATAGGGTTTTTTTTTTCCTTTATTTTTAATGATACTGTCCCAATTAACAGTGAAAATATACGGATAGGTGGACTGTATTTTGTGCTAAATAGGTTTCCCCTTGAAAAAGAAATTGTAATATGGTTTCCAAAAGAAATGCTGTTTTTGTAATACAGCTAGAATGGCACAGAAGTGAAGAGAGTTTGGCATTCCATTTTTTCCAGTGTCAGCTCCTCTTCAGTGATTGACCTGCGAGCACATGAGAAGAGAATCTGGCGCGACTGTATTATGAACAACTGCTTCCCTTTCTACAGCCCTTTTTTGGCTCTGAAGGAGTCTGTGATTTTAGCACTTGCACAAAATACATAGACAACTTACCTTTGGTGTTACAAAATTAATCTATTATTTCTTTTCCAGGAGTTTTCATAATATAAAAGTCAGTGCTTTAAAACAGAATTATTCTTCCATCATGCATTTCTTGATAAACAGAAATTTGTATTAACTTAGGGGACAATTTATTTTTTTACACTATCTAGCAAAGAGTCTGCATTGTGATAAATCTAATTTACTTGTTTTGTTTTATACTATTCTTATTCCACAGTGATATCATGGTTTAAAATATTATATTTAATATGTTCACAGGAGCTTAAATAAATCTTCAGAATAAGTCAAACATGTGTTGTAATATAATATACCTTATTATTAAATAAATTTACTATGTGTAAATAAAATAGCTATCAATTAAAAAACATTTTTATCTGTTTACAGCACTTAAATTTTGGATTCTTTGAGGCAACTAAATTGGTCAAGTAAAATCAATATTAACAAATTTACTGACCCTTAAATTCTATATATAATCCAAAGAGAAATTCATTTTAATCTAGAAAAATAACCAATTAGCTAATATTGTGTTGTAACAGTCTTACTGCAAAAAATTGTTTCATGTATCCAGAGGTTTACTACGTATTTTTTTTAAGTTTATGCTATTTCTTGGTTCTATTAGAAGACAAAAAAAATTGGTAATGCAGACTCAGAAGTATATGCCACAGAAATTATTATTTTCTTCGCTCTGCAATCTCACATTTGTGAAGTGTATTTAACAATATCTACAACAGTTTCTAAACAAAAAAGTGCCTATCAGTCTGTCAATAGTGGGTTACCACCACATTCATATTTACTCCACTACGTATATTCCACTAAGGCAATATTCTAAATGAACATAAACATTAAAGCGATTGTTAAGATAAATTTGTGTTGAATTAATACAATAATTACAAAAGCAAATTTTGTAATCTATATTTTATGATTATGAATTTTCACTGTGATATTGAACATTACATTGTATGAATTATACTTGATTGAATAACTGCTATAAAATATTGTTATCCAGGATATCCTATGAGGCATCATTGCTACATGTGCTGTGCAAGAATTCAAAATGGGGTGGATTAAGGTTAATTCTCTAGTGAGCAGGATTTGAAGACTCTAATTAAAGTTCAGGGAGAGCAGCCAAAATTTCTGGCATGTGATCTACAGAGGTAGCTGCACATTATTGCTAATAAAAGGGTATTTTATTTTTGGATTATAATGAAGATGAGAAGCAATTGAAAACAGAGCCAGCCATGTACAGATGATAATCTTATCAAATAGTACTTAAGCATTTCTATTGCATTAATGCTAACATTTTCCTCTTTCTCCTATTCTAATAGAAAACTAAGTTGTCATTCATCAGCATTAACAATAACAACAGTTGAACTTGACACCTAATGGTTAATTAAGATGTTTAACTTTGAACTTTATATAATAGACATTTTTAAGTCTACATTTGAAATTATTAATATGCTGTGAATATTAGGCTCATGAATTGATAGAATTCAAATATTGTGATAATTTGACATAGATGTCTTATCTACATGTTTTATTTTCTTATGATATAGAACTGAAGGCAAAAATTCATCATTCTGCCTGGCTGGTGTAGCTCAGTGGCTTGAGCACGGGCTGGGAGCCAGAGGGTCCTGGTTCGATTCCCAGTCGGGGCACATGCCTGGGTTGCAGGCCAGGTCCCCAGTGAGGGCCACGTGAGAGGCAACCATACATTGCTCATCCCTTCTCCTCTCTCTAAAAAATAAATAAATAAAATATTTTTAAAAAAGATGTATTAAAAAATTCATCATTCTAAGACAGGTTAAAAACTTCAAACACAGAAAAACAAATATTAGACAAATACCAAATGTTAAGAACTTCAAAAAGTATAGAATCTTTAATCAATAGTAACTAATGACACAAATTAAATACATTCCCAGTATATCCAAAATATGGTCACTTCAACATCTGATCAATGTAAAAATTAAGTAGATATTTTGAATTTTTTATACTGTTTTAGGAATCTGGTGTATTATTTTAATTTATAGAACCTCTTAATTCAGTTGAGCCATAATTCATGTGCACAATAGTTATATGCAGCTACTGCTGTCTTAATGGACAGTGTGGCCCAAAACAATCTCAGTTGGCCTCTGCTCACAGTATGATATGCTACCCATCATTTATTGCCTTATTTATAAGTTTCAGACAGTTTTCTTTTTCTTTTTTTTTAAGATTTTATTTTTATTTGTTTTTAGAGAGAGGGGAAGGGAGGGAGAAAGAGAGGAAGAGAAACAGCAATGTATGGTTGCCTCTCACATGGCCCTCACGGGGACCTGGCCTGCAACCCAGGCATGTGCCCTGACTGGGAATCGAACCGGGACCCTTTGGTTCCCAACCTGCGCTCAATCCACTGAGCTACACCAGCCAGGCCTCAGACAGTTTTCTTGACAGAGCAAACTTCCAATATCCTCCGTGAGCTAAAAAAATATATATCTCTCCAGGAATTACCACATTAAATTTCTGGTATGCTAAATGCTAACCTATTATTAAAGCCTGGCTATTTTTCACTAAGCTTGCAGTACTCACAAGGTTGTTCCATTAGACAAGGTGAATTTTTTTTAAATGCTAATTGTTCTATATGCAATATCTCATTTAATCTTTTCACCCATCTCATAAGCTGGGTACAATATTACTCCTATTTTATAGATGAGAAACCCAAGGCATGCCAGTTAAAAAACTTGGCCAAATTAACAAGCATAGCACCTGGCAGGGCTAGGATTTCAACCTACTAACTACAAGGTTCTTCTCTGGATTTTTCTATTTCACTATAGTACTTTAAAGTACCAGTCCAGCCAATATTAATAGTTCCCTGGGACTCCAAGTGTGTTTATGTGGCCTGTCTAGAAAAGTCCAGCCATTGTTAATATAGCAAGAATAGTTTGCACAACGTCGATGTAATCTGGCAACCAAGGAGAATGGACTGCAATGTACATGTGTAAACAATGATAACTTAACTGTACTTGTCAGTGGGGATGGGAGATGCAGTTGAGTGAGCATGTGTACTGTGGGGCCATTACACTCAAAATGACTAAGCGAGTAGAGCAACGAATCTGCATCAAATTTTGCATTAAACTTGAGCATTCCTCTGCAGAAACTATCTGGATGATTCAGAAAACTTTCAGGGATGATGCAATGAGTGCAGCACAAATAAAGTTGTGGCACAAATGCTTTAAAGATGGTCAAGATTCTGTCAAAAGTGACCGCATTCTGGAAGACCTGCAGCAAGCAGAACAACTGAGAATATTGAACGTGTACAGGCTGCAATCAACAAAGATCAACAACTGACAATGTGAGAACTAGAAGCTGATCTAGGAATTCTAAAAACTGCTGCGTCCAGATTTTGATGCAGGATCTTGTCGTGGAGAGTGTTGTGGCAAAATTCACTCTGCTGCTTCCGCTACCAGAGCAGAAGGAACATCATGCTACAGTTCTTAATGACTTGATTCAGACTGCTAACAATGAGCCAGGTTTCTTCAAGAAGGTCATAACTAGAGCTGAGTAATGGGTCTACAACTATGATCTGAAAACAAAGGCCTAGTCGTCCCGATGGAAGTCGCCTAGTTCTCCATGCCTGAAGAAGGTGAGGCAAAGTCGCAGCGAGATCAAGACCATGTTAACTGTGTTTTTCAATTGGAAAGGTGTTGTCCATCATGAATGTGCCCCTCCGTGTCAGACAATTAATGGGTATGACCTAAATGTTCTTTGTCGATTGAGAGATGCAATATGATGAAAATGGCCACAACTCTGAGCAACAGGTGATTGGCAACTTCACAACATCACAACAATGCACCTGCTCACGCATCACTTCTTGTGCAGTTTTTTGGCAAAACATTAAGTCACCCAGGTGACTCAACACCCTCTAGATCCCAGTTTTGGTGCCCTGAGACTTCTGGCTTTCCCAAAATTAAGATCACTTTTGAAAGGGAAGAGGTTTCAGGCAGCTGATGAGATTCAGAGAAATACAACAGAGTAGCATATGGCATTTCCAACAAAAGATTTTGCAGAGTGTTTTGAACAGGGGAAGAGACAGTGAGAGGTGTGTGTGAAGTCCCAAGGTGCCTACTTTGAAGGGGACTGAGGTGTCATTGTCCTATGTACAATGTTTCTTGTACCTGTTATCTTCTTCAATGAATGATTCTATTTTTCATATTACATGGCTGGATACTTTCTAGTTCAGCTATAGTCATTTCCTAAAATTAAGTGCATGAAATTTTGCACTTAATTTTAGGAGATTGTTATATCTGAACCATTTGCTTCCCTTGACATATTATAAACTATAAAAGGACCAGGGTTGTGATTTGTTTTTACCAATGGCATGCATTGCATAGAGAATCTTCCAGGCACGTAAGTGATGCATATTATGGTTACAACCCCTTACAGTCAGTTCCTTTGGAACAGACACTTATCTTGCATATAGTAAAATGCTAACTAGTAACTTCACATCAGGCTGCATTATGATCAGGGAAAATATGCCCTGCAAGCAAAATATGATGCAATAATTCAATCAATGGTCATAAAGTAGTTCCAAGAGTTTTTTTTTTTGTTTTTTTTTTTTTTTTATAAAATGAAATCAAGAAAAGGAGAACTAGTGGGAATAATTGTCTCCTTGTCATCAAGCCTACACTTGAATCCTGATTGGCTAGTGATGAAAATTGGTTATCAAGTGTGCTAGACAAAGGTAGTAAGGAAAGTCATTGATTATGTAAGTAAAGTGATTAAACTTAAATACATTTTATCATTTAACAATTAACTTTAAACATCTAGACTGCTCCCCTTTGTTCCACAATTTATTTAGTGCCTAAGGAACATTGATTATGTTTTCAAGGTACCAATGGATTTCTCCCAAAATGTAACTCATTACTTTCCAAGATTCTCTTGATATCAAGCAAACTAGTAGCAGAAGGAAAATTGTAATTTAAAAGGTTTTAGTAAATATATTTGAGCCAGTTGCTTTATGTAAACACAAGATATTTTGTTTCGTGTTACATCTAAAAAAATAATACAGAGATATATCAAATGATTTATCCTTAGTCATTACTAGTACACATTAAGTGCCTCTATCCCCAAGGTTCATATTTCTGAAAATTTTTGTTCTTTTGATAACTGGGTTAAGTCTTTTCTTATAAAATCTATTTATTTTACTATTATTGAAATTACTGGGGTCAGATTGGTTCACATAACCACACCTTTTTCAAGTGCACACGTCAACAAAATATCATCCAAACACAGTATCATGTGCTCATTGCGTCAAACACAGTGTCTTTCCATCCCCATTGCCCCTTTGCCCACCTCCACCCCTTCTTCTGTTTACCCTCTGGTTAACAGCACGCTGTGTTCTGCGTCTGTATGTTATTTACATGCCTTTTTGTTTGTTTAATCCTTTCAGCTTCTCTTATTCAGCCTCCCCTCTGACAGCTGTCAGTCTGTTCCATGTATGCATGCCTCTGTTTCTACTTTGTCAGTTTAATTTGTTCATGAAATTCCACATATAAGTGAGGTCATATGGTCCTTGTCTTTCTCTTACTGGCTTATTTAAATCAGCATAATCACCTCCAGGTCCATCCATGCTATTTCAAAAGGTAAGATTTCCTTCTTTTTTATAACCAAGTAGTATTCAGCTGGCTTCCAAGGATAATATATTAACTTTATATTTCTTCTTTTTTAGTTTATAGTGTGTTATTTTAAATCAATGAAATATTTATTAAAATTGATTATATAACATATTGTTTTATCAACATCTAAAAATGGTAGATTTCACATCTAAACATTTCCTTAGATAAAAGTTTTATTTTAATGTTTCGCTAGCTGACAACTTTTGTTCTAGTACTGTATCTGCTATGATGCTGCCGACTGTGCTATATTTGATCTTCCCATTATCTTACAAATTTTGGATCACTTTTCCAGTTCTAAATGCTCATCAAGTCATGATTTACACAGTATAATTTGTTTAAGACCTATATAAATAAAGATGATTTTGGAGACTAAAATATGACTTATACATAGGCACTTGCTTATCGATGATATATTTTAAGGTTTTTCAATCTGAACTTTTCTATAATTCTCATAAATCTGAGGTAGTTTGTGTCTCAAGGAAAATGTGCCAAAGAATATCATGTTCAAAATTTAGCCCGATTTTGAAAATCATGTAAAGTTTCAAAGTTATAAATTTTATTACATGGAATAATCCATTTTTTTCAATCTGATGCATTCTATTTTTCGACTACGTACATAATATGCTACTTATCAGATTTCAACTTTTAAAGAAACATATGACCATTTTATTTTAATTGTAAAGATATTTTAATTATGTTTTACAAAAATAAGTTGTTCTTGTTATACTTGATTCTTTTAAAATTAATTTAGAATTAATTATTTAAAAATTTTAATATGTAGTTTTTCCACTCTATCTACATTTCCCAAAGAAGATGAGACTCCAAGAAATTAAAAGTAGAGAAATTTAAATACTGAATTATAATTTTCTCTTGTAAAAAATGTCTCAATAGCTTAATTCCATTGTATTTTATCATAAAGTTTGACTTGAAAACAATGCTTTTGAAATTGTAGAAAAAAGTTATAATTCTATGATTTTTAATGTAGACTTATTTTGTCTGACAATGGCTGTTTGTAATCCTTTGATATTACAGATACACTCATGAGAGTTATGAATATAAAAGTGAGAAATATTTATAACAGATGGTTAGTACAACCTCTAATCCATATTTAGAGTAAACTCTCTCAGTATAATTTCACTATTCATCTGTTGAGAATGTGATCATCCCAGTCCTTGTGTTGCTTATAATATAAAGCACTGGGCAATGAAGTGAGATGAATTGAGATTTCAAAATGTACAACCATTTTAAAGTAAACAAATAAATGCATTCAGAGTGTCTCCTGCCTTTTTCATAAACTGAGTTATGTGTGAGAGAAAAGTGTAAGTAATATTTTTGTGAAATATTGGAGACATTCTAAAATAAGAAATAGATGTAAGAAGTTTATACTCTCTTAGATGTACTATTCATAGGAACACAACTAATTTCATTTCCATCATTAAAAACAAGCAAAAAATATAAATATACAAAACAAAACAAAAAAAAAACTTTTTCACTCATCTTGGTTAAAACCTAAGGATAATTTAGCCCTGGCTGGTTTAGCTCAGTGGATTGAGCGCGGGCTGGGAACCAGACAGTACCGGTTCGATTCCCAGTCAGGGCACATGTCTGGGTTGCGGGCCAGGTTCCCCTGAGGGCCATGTGAGAGGCAACCATACATTACTGTTTCTCTCCCTCTCTGTCTCCCTCCCTTCCCCTCTCTCTAAAAATAAATAAAAATAAAATCTTAAAAAAACCCTAAGGATAATTTAGTTCAAGAACTTAGCTCTAATGTAGAAAGTATTTAGACAAGCAATATAAATTCTGATTTGGAAAAAAAAAAACAACAACTTAAATACCATCATCCTTAAAAACAACGCAAATACCTTCACCCCTAATATAGAACAGTGGGCTAATTATTATCTGAATAAGTTATATCAGGATCTTGTAAACTTTGTAAAGATTGAATAAATGTGTTGTTATGAATTAAAAAATAAAAACAAAACAACATTCTTGGCTCATACATATAATTGTTTGCTTTGTGATCTTGGTCAAGTCATAAAACATTCCCAGTCTCACTTTTCTCATAAGGAGAATGAAAGTAATAGTTCCACTTATTTGCAATGCATATGGAAGTGCCTATTAAGTCAGGACCTCCTGGAGACGACTAAAAGCCCTGTTGGCTCCTTTGCTCCCAACAATAATTATTAAGCACTGTTACAGAATGACTTTCTGTACATTGTGTATTGTACATAGACTTACTCTAACTTTATTATGCAGGTTTTATTTGCATCATTTAAATTTTACACTATGAGTCAACCATGTTTTTTCAATAGTGGCATTATTGACATTTTGAACCAAATTGTTTTTTGTGCAGGCCACTCTGTTCACCATAGGATGCTGAGTAGCAACTTAGGCTTCTGTCGACTAGATACCAATGTAACACATTACTGCCACTCCTTACTCCCAACCCAAATATGACAACCAAAACTGTCTCCAGATATTGCCAAACAACTTGAGGTAGGCAAAATCGCCTCCAATAGAAACCCCTGTAATAAACTATAATTCTAAAGTCTGCCAGACTTATGCTGGATATCAGTGGCATAACATATTAAAATTCAAACATAGTAAAATTCAAATGCATGATGTGTTTGTTGGTTGGTTTTATTTCTGTAAGACACAATAAAAACAAGCTTAACAATGCCTTTCTTTAACCAAGATCAAAATTAGATTGATTAATAATTAGTTATCAGAAAATAAAATTGAGCCCTGGCTGGTGTAGCTCAGTGGATTGAGCGCGGGCTGGGAACCAGAGAGTCCCGGATCAATTCCCAGTCAGGGCACATGCCTGGGTTGCGGGCCAGGTCCCCGTGAGGGCCATGTGAGAGGCAACCATACTTGCTGTTTCTCTCCCTCTCTATCTCCCTCCCTTCCCCTCTCTCTAAAAATAAATAAAAATAAAATCTTTAATAAAAAATAAAGAAGAAAATTGAAACAAGTTTAAAAAGAGGCAGGAAAATGAATTGATGGGTGGACTAAGTTGGTCATGCAGGGCAATGTTTGGTGAAATAGATCTGAAACTCAGGTAGAAATGAAGTCACACTAGAGGCCAGAGCACTTTTCTAAGACCAAAGGAGGCCCTAACCTTTTGCAGTCCCAAGAATTGCCTGCAAATTCTTTTACAAACGTAAATTCACAAGTGAATTTGGATTCACTCCCAGCTTTGGATTCAATAGGTATGACATCAGACTAAGAAATTTGCAATTTGCTGGTACCCTAAAAACTTTTGATGCAACAGAAATTCCACACTTTGAACTCTGAAATGTCATATGAAAAAAAATCCTGAATTTCTTGGCCAAATTCCATTAATACCACCCCAAATTTGAAGTTGAAATCAATATTGAAATGGAGCATGATTAAGATTTTTTGCTCACCATAAACTTACAGTGAAAAAAAGTGTGAATCTGTGTGTGCTTTTTTTTTTTGTGATATGATTCCATTTACTTAATTACTTTTGCAGAAAAAATAATTCACTTGTCAGTGAAAAAGTATGCATTTTCTAGAGCATACAATGTGGATACTCAGATTCCAGCTCTTTTCATTTCCTTGCAACAGTCCTATGTCTTAATTTGACTGAGTCCACTTCACCCCACGATCCTCTGTGGAAAATGTTTTTCTCCATTACTATTCATCTAAAGTTCCTCTATTTCATATAACTATATTCTGTTTTGACTTTTCCTTTAACTAATTATATTATCTTCCCTCATATAAGTAAATTCCTTACAATGTGTTTAATATCCATACAACAGTCATAATTTTATATTTTCTGAAAATTACCTTTTAACAGTCTGGAAAAGTTTGCTTTATCATTTTGTGATATAATAAATTTAAGAAATTTTGTTTCAATATTTTGGACTTCTTCAGCTGTAAAAGATTGTTAACAAAAATGCATAAATCTAGACAGGAGAATCAAGTTGATAGCTGTTAATTAAATCATAATATTTAATTTTCTTTCTTATCCATAATTTATTTAACAATTTTATTGAATTTCAGCTGGAAGTTTTAGTGTCCACTGCTTTGAATCAGTTGGTCTCACAAACTAAATAGAAAATTAGCATTTCCATATTTTTAAAAGATTTTATTTATTTATTTTTAGAAGGGAAGGGAGGGAGAAAGAGAGGGAGAGAAACATCAATGTGTGACTGCTCCTCACATGGCCTCCACTGGGGAAATGGCCCACAACCCAGGCATGGGCCCTAACTGGGAATCAAACCAGCGACCCTTTGGTTCACAGCATGCGCTCAATCCACTGAGCTACACCAGCCAGGACAGCATTTCCATAATTTTGAGAAAACCAAAATTAACTGAATTTTTCTTTCACAAGAACTTGTTACATATTAGAGACTTCCATTTAATAGTTTTAACTTTAAATTAGAGAATGTCATATGTGACTTCTTTTAGTATAAAAATCACATTATTATGGAAATATTTCCAATTGTCTGTTTTCGTAAAATGATCACGTACAATTACTAGTTTCCCTTCAGGTAATGGCAGAAAGGAATTTGGACCAGCCCTCATTAAAGGCAACCTGCAAGGTTGGAATAAAACTCTGCATAAAAACTTTAGAAACTTAAAACATAGAGATGCACTTTGTAGTTTGTCATAAAAAGTAAGCACTGACAGAATGGTTAACTATCAAACTAATAGTGAAGAAAAGAGTAGAATAATAAAATATACTATTACAATTCTTTTCTACTAAATCTAAAGGCAGGAAGATGAAACAAGTTCAAGTGTGATAGGGAGGCTTCTTAGAACATAGTGTAATAGGAAAAAGGATAGAATTGTTGGATTTAGTAGAGAAGAGATTCATATTTCCTGAAGAATTTGGTTAGCGTGATGGATATCTTTAAAGCTTAATGGTTAAGATTATCTAAAACAGTGACTCTTTGTAAGGAGATTTTCAGTGAGTTCCACATAGCAGGTTGCTGGATTATGCATGTAACCTGGCTAGTGTTTTTTAAATGGTTGAAACATAGTCCAAAATTCCTTTTGTATTGCACAGCTTCTTCACATCCACTTCTATGGTGCTTGTTAGAAAAATGTTTATTTCTATTTCTGAGCTCGCAGCTTTGTAATCACAACGATATTTCTCCTTTTCTCTTTTCCTTCCTAAAAAGTCAACATATAAACAAGTGAATCTACAGTGTTTATCTCATGGAATAGTCATCAAAGAATTCTAAAATAATGAAGAGGCAAAATACATCACCATTTCTTATTTTGTAAGTTAGAAAGCTTTACTAATAAGAAACAAAGATGTGTATAATGAAAGAAAAAGAGAAAGAAGAAGACCAAAACAATGAGCAATTAAAATGGCAATAAATTCACAATTATCAATAACTGAATCTAAATAACAAACTTAGCAGACAAGCAGAATAGGAACAGAATCATAGATATGGATATCTATGGAGGGTTATCGGTTAGTTGGGAGGGAGAAGGAGGAAAATGGGAGAAATGATGCAGGGATTAAGAAGCACAAATTGGTAGATACAAAATAGACAAGGGAATGTTAAGAACACTGCAGGAAATGGAGTAGCCAAAATACTTACATGCATGACCCATGGACATGAACTAAAGGGATGATTGATGGAGGGAATTGGGGTACTGGGTGGAGGGGGCAAAGGAGGAAAAATTGGGACAATTGTAATAGCATAATATCAATAAAATATATTTTTAATAAAAAAAAGAATCCACAATAGGAGCTCTAAACTATTGCATTTATTTTTATTTGAGTTATCAAATAATCTATCAAAAACAAACTTCAACATTGTTGCCACTGAATATCCATTGGAAACAATTAATTTAAATTAGAAAAATAAAGAAAAACCTTTTACCCATGTGTCCAGTTAAGCAACATATGTTTCCTTTGAATATAACTCTTAAAGCTTTGAAGGCATTGATATTGTACCCAATTACTTATATAACTGGAACAAAATGGACTTAGTCTAATCTAAAATTACTACTCATATTGGAAAGAAATTTTTTGGCAAAAAAAGTTTCTGAAATAGCAAAGCAAAACTTAATTTCAGCATAGTGTTCCAGACATTCTATTTATTTACTAGAACATATTTAACAATTATGCAGGCATAAAACTAATAGTTAATAAGTTTATAATTTATGAGAAACAAATGTTAGAGAAGTCCATCATCATTATTACTATTATTATTAATATTGAAAGTTAATATTTATTCATTACTAGGACTGAGTTGAGCCTTATTATTAAATCAACAACAATGTGAATTTACTTATTTTTATACTCCCATAAAAAGACAATCGTTTTGCTTGTTGAAACTAAGTAATCAATTAAATTGCATATTCACTTATTTTGGCTTTAATAAAATTTACCAGAGCAAAAAGAGCAAATAGGTCAAGATTTCAATAGCCTAGATTATGTGATGGACTTAGCTCACACACCTGTGCCATCATAGGCAATGCGTGTTATAGGCTTTCACAGGTAACAGTAACTGTAGATAATAATGAGGTCCCTGTCTAATGATAAGGTTGCATGGAGGCTTACTCACTAAACTATATGTAAAAACAAAAATATTTTACAAATAGCATATATAAGAAATTAAATTAAATTCTATTATTCTGGTTAATTCTTGGTTTCTGCTAACTGAAAAAAAATGCATCTTACTGCTAAAGACCTTTTTGAAAGATCAGCTAAGCTCAAGGCTGCAAGTGTTTCTGTTGAACCCAAATGTTAGGAGCCAGCATTAGCTCTCATTGCTCACTTGACGGTAAGGTCTTCTAATTACCTACTTCACGTTACCAGCATTACTCCAATGAAACACATTAAGAATAGAGGAATATTTTAATATGAAACTTTGTTTTGAAGAAAAATAATTTTACTGCATGGTTCAATTTCTTATGTGGCAACAACAATGTGCTTTTTATTAAGATTGTTAAAGGAAACACTAAAATATTTTGGGGCTATGTGATAATATGGTTGAAGTAAAGGAAAAGACTAGGAGACAGAGTTCTGGACAATTTGCAAGGGAACCATCCTGGATTATAGGTCTACATGAGAAAGTTTACAATACTTCATTAGAATATCAAAGGTTATACTAGATCAGTAGATATTTTAGACGAGTATGGTTGAAATTTGGTATATAAAGATATACCTAAATGTTAACTGCTGGGACAAACCTAGCAATATAGTGCGTAATTTTGTATTTCTTTATAAGGCTATTCGTATTTGTCATAGAAGTGTATTCAATGACTATGAGCACTCCAGAAACAATAGAAATTTATATATACCCTTTTTAACAAAGAAGAAAAATGAGATTTCACAGAAAGGAATTTTAAAAACCCAGGAACTATTTTATTTTGAAAGATCAGCATCTTACAGTTCATTAAGGAAAATTCTCAGGAGAAGTCTTTAATATTTTTTTTCTTCACTGAATCTTTTATGTTCTAAATCCTCCCCAAACCACCTGGGTAAAGATTTGACATCTGAAGAAAATTAAACCTGAAAATCATTTTACAGACTTGACTTTTGGCTAAAAAAAATAAATACGATATGATTCATAGACTTCTATGTTCCACAAAGAATTAAATAGTCTTAAGTTGCAGGCATAATTTGTCATGAGTAGTTGAAAACTGTTCAATTTTTATATTCATGAATAATGGTTTCAAAAGTTAATAATCTGATTTAATTTAAAGGATCATGGAAGCATAATGAAACTACGGAAGTGATTATATTAAATGCTTGCTATACTATACTACCTACTTTCTAATCTATATTATATATGTGTGTCTGTATCGATCTCCATATCCATACCTATCTCTCTATGTTAGTCTTTTAATTTTCCATTAATTTCTATGAGATAATTGGGGTCATAGATTAGGAAACTGACGCTTAATAGGTTAAGAGCTTTTCCAAGGCCACACAGTACATAAAAGATGGAAGCATAATTTGATCCTAGATCTATTTGTTTTGGAAATCCTTCCTTCATTCAATACATAGATGTCTTCAATGTCCCAGGTGCTTTTTGTTCTGAAGGTAAACTGGAGAAGAAGTCCATCCAATCCAATCCCCATGCTCTTTCTCTACATAGTATTTGAGAGACTTTGACTAAAATGTTTCATCCGATCTGCTTTCTCATTTGTTCAGTGAGGTTATGTCCAACTCTTGTGATAAGGACGTCCAGCCCTGGAGCTTGTGGCTGAGGCCCAGCCTCCTGATTCCCAGTTTAGAAGTCTTTTTTACCACACCACCAATTGATGAAGCAGGACTTGGTGTGTTTTTAACATTTTGTTTGTTCACCAAGTATATAATTTAGGCTTCCGAACAGGTACCTCCACTCTTTCAAACCTCCAGGACTCCTCTGTGTTTTCTCTGTTACATAGGGAGAAATAAAGCTTATATCTTGGCACAACTGTCTTTGCAAAGAATACAAATCATTGCTGTCAAAATGTCCTTGTGGCAGTATTCACCAATTTTAAGGCGGTTGAAATAAAGAGATCACCCATGCTGTGCTCAGTTAATTTTGCATGTATAGACCTGATGTGGTATGGAATCTGGTGATTAGTTTAGAGCTGGTTTCATTAAAGGACAACACATGTACAAGAAAATCTCCTCCTTGATACACATTTTTAAAAATTTAAAAAACAAGACATCCAGCTAGTTAAAGCATCACAATATTGCCTAAAATCTCAGCTTTAACTCTTGCCAATAAGACACAGTGAGGAAACACAGCACGCGTAACACTGTATATAAAGGGTTTCCTGGCACTGGAAAAGCGTGCAGTAAAAACGATGCCGCAGCTATGTTTACTCAGTCCTAACAGCCAGCCTGAAATGCTTTAATATAGTGAACAATGTTTGTTATTAGAATCTTTTCTGAAGCAATTTTGTAAACACACAGTTGAAAAGTGGTTCCACTTGTTTTGAACTCTCTTCCTCTCCCCTCTAACTTTGCAATTGTAACATTTCTGGGGAGCAGAATTAGCCATAAAATTAAAATGAGATAGTGCGTATAAAAGGCTCATGCCCTTGTGTAACAGGTGCAAATGTTCTGTTAAAACTAAATTTTCTTTTATCATTACATGGCTGTGAATTTTCTACCTAACTCTTAAGAATAAATTTGATTCCTTATGCTCTGAGATTTCAAAGTAAGAGAAGTGGAGCCCCTTGAAGAAATAGGAACCACTAATCTTCATGGTTTAGCTCAAATTCTAACATGAAGCAAAATATTTGCATAAGTAATACTATCTGCAGGAAACATAACTAATTCCTAGTAAGAAATCAGGGATCTAGCACAGCAATTTAAATGTTTTGCTATCAATTTTGTTAAAATAGAAAAAATGTCATAGTTTCTATTTCAAAAAATCAAAATACCCATAAAATATAAAAATGAAATATGCAAATTATTGTTACAAAAATGCAACGATCTTCTCCAGAGTATACTTTAATTTTATGATAACATAGTTTACTTCAATTAAACATGGGTAAACCATAGAGGAACCATTTAAAACTTGTATTACTTCTGGGCAATATTGATTCTCATAGTAAGTTCTCAGCTGCAAGTGGGTAGCAATATTATATTCATTGTAGCATAGTTATATAACAGTAATATTTACTTATTTTTGAGTGTGAGCTCCAGATTAGTTATATTTTCTAAAAAGGTGACCGATGCTTCACATTGATTCTCGTAGAGTGGGTCTGGGTAAGGCATATGAGATCACTAGGGCTGTGTGTCAAAATACCACAAACTAGGTTGCTCGGACAACTTTCATTTTGTACCTGTAAGTTTTGAAAGCTGGAAGTTCAATATCGAGGTATTAGCAAAAATAATTTCTCCAAAGGCCTCTTCCCTTGACCTGAGGATGGCCACCTTCTTGCTGTATCCCCACCTGTCCTTTTTTCTATGTTCACTTATTCCTGATGTCTCTTTTTTCCTCATAAGGACACTAGTCATGTATGATAGGACCTCAATTTGCTTAACCTCAGTTACCACTTGAAAGGCCCTATCTCCAAATAAAATATCATTTCGGGTTAGGGCTTCAACACGTTAATTTTATGGGGACACAATTCACCCCTAAGACTCCCTTTCGCTAAGAAAGGGAGAAGCAATTCCATTTTAAAATTTTAATGAGTATATGTGCAGTAACAGATTATTTTTTCTTAAAGAAAGATTTGATCCTCAATGAGGTCCTGGGAGGTAACTTCTAAGTCCTCTTAATGTCCTGTCCACTAAGAGTATCTTTGTTTATTAGTATACTTTTGTATACATCAGATAGTCTATGTTAATGATGACTTATGGAGAAAACATATTTGATACACATGTTCCTTTGACCTCTGGAGGGGTTGGAAAAGTAAGATACAAAGGAGTTTACCCTAATTTGAGATTAAGGGCACTATTCTCCAAACTACCAATCTATGAGCCCAAGACTTCTGACATGAACTGTAAGCTTGGGGCTTCTCCAAAACCACCTCAGTTTCAGTTATTTGTTACATTTATAGAAGTTATTAAAAGTTAATATGCTCATGATCATAATTATTACAGAAAAAAGATACAAATTAGAACTAGTCAAAGGAAGAGATGCAAATGAAAAAGCTGCGATGGTTACATATACAAAGTTTCCACCATCCTCAGGGATGCAGTGTCTTCTAAGTATTAATGTGTGAAAATATGCATGGAGTATTTCTAACCCAGGAAGTTCACCCAAGTTTCAGGATCCAGAGTTTTCATTGCAACTTTGTTGCCTAGACATGCTTGATTTATCACCCAAGAGGTTGAACACAATCTAAAGCCCATCAGCCCCCTAAGTCAGACAGATATCACACAGTCCTAATGCCCCAGCCTTCTAATCACATGATTGGTCTTTTATGTCCTGGCCAGTCTGCACTCTGACTCATCTCGTTAGTTTACAAGGTGAGGTGTGGTCCAAGGGGCCACTGTGAAAAATACAGTCACTCCTAGCAATCAGGACAATCCGAGGGTTTAAGGGTTATCCCCCAGGAATCTACACAAGAACAAGAACCCCCTTTCTTTGGAGGTCAAATTTCTTACTATACTCGATTAGTTATATGAGCGGTCAGTCATGTCTAAGAGACCCTCTGCTAATAAAAAACCTGAACCCCATGCCAGGGTAAGCTTCCCTGGTTGGCAATGCCCATTACATATTGCTAATCAAGAGAGGGGAGAAGAGGAATAAGCATTGTTTGCACAATCCACTGGGAGCGGACGGCAGGGAACTCCATGCCTTGTCTTCTGAAAAGTTGCCTTATGTGTCTTTTCTCTTTGATGATTTTAATCTGTATTCTTTTTCTTTAATAAGATATAATTTTGAATGTAATGCTTTTCCTGAGTTCTGTAAGTGCGTCTAATGAATCACGAACCTGAGGGTACAGTCTGGAGGACCTCCCAGAGCAGTGGACATAGGTAATCTGAGGTGTGCCTCTCCATGGCATGGTTTTGAACACAGGAAGGATACAATGCTTCCCGTGGTTTGCCCAGGAGTCACAAGAACAATAATTCCACTGATTATTTTATTACATCATGATGATACAGAAGATATTTCAGAAGCTACTGAATCACGATGCTAGCTATCATATTTCCCTTTTAGAAGGAATATACGAGAAGCAAATCAATCTGATAAACCTCCAAAGATGCAGTTTTGGCAAACCATAAATTCTACCTGATTTGATCACGGGCCAGTGTAATTCAATGACAACACACCTTTTCTCAGCAACAGCAAACTATCAGAGCCAGAGATACCAAGATTTTATCTTCACAAATATATAAATCACAACATTTTTAAGCCATAAATATTGAGGAAGAGAACAAATTTAAGTCTATCCAAAAAAATATATATGATGAATATGAAGACACAAAAGATGTTAATTTAACTTCAACATGCTCTAAGCCCAATATCTATGGATATCTTTAAATGTACATATAGGTATAGACAAAATAGTGTTTTGTATAAATATATACATATAAGCAAATACCTATTCCTATACACACATCCTTTTAAGCATTTTATATATATTAATTCATGTAATCCCCACAATAATCTTACAAGTTAAGCTCTATTATCATACCTTTTTTATTAATAAGATAAGCATAGAGGTTAAGTAATTTATCTCAATACACCATGATAGACAGTTTATAAACATTTTCAATTCAATTAAAAGCCATTTGGGTCCAGAGTATGAAATCATTGTGGTAAAAGCAAAACTATATGTATATTACTTTGCTCAGAATCACTATTCATCAATTCAGTGTTTAAAATCAGTGGCATAAGAACTTAAAAACTGGCTTCCACATTTTCTTCCTGTGTGATTTTGGACATGACGGCAACCCACCTGCCTCTCAGTTTCCAAATTAATAAATCGGTGCAGTCATTGTACATACCTCAGGATAATAATGATTAAATGAGCAAGTACACATCAAACACTTTTTTTATACAATAGAAATCATTCAAATCAGAGATTTGTGAGAGTCTCTGTAAAAACTTTTATTTAACTTGAACTTGAAATATGGGCATGCTTATTAGGAAAGTGTCCCACGCTTGTATATTTTCCCTATCATACAGATTCCAAATTCTAAGAAAATCTAAGAATCATTTGGCTCTATTAACAAACAAGTATTTGTCTAAATTCAGATAAAATTAGATTTCATTCAGCTTTTTACAATAAATATTGCAAGTTCCATCCAAACTTGGACATTCTTACATTTTCACAATTTGGCTAAAATATGCAACAAAAACTCCAATTTGTGTAATCAAAAGTGGCCCGTGAAAGTAAGTGTCCTTGGAGTGACCCTGTATCGTTTTCCCTGCTGGGATGTGAGCTTTAGAACAGACAGCAGATCTGAATGAGCGGTCAAGGAGCCTGCATAGTGCCAATGTGTCCCGAGGGCTGGAGCCTTCTCCTAAGATAGAAGCTCTAATTTTTGAATTTTCCAGTGATAAAGCTTTAATTGTCAGGTGACAGAATTTCTAAATTCGGTGTTTATGCAAAACCCATTTCTCTAAAAAAAACTCATGAAATGACTTGCCGTAGTAAAATGTAAGGAATTTATAGACCTTAAAAAATGTACTTGAATAGTAAAAGAAAGATGAGGATAAGTTAGGACCTGTCTGCTCATGACTCTAACGAGGGAGGGGACATTTTAAAAGTACGTTCACTCCGGAAGATGCTGTGCCGCCCAGGAAAACCAGTACCCAGAGAAAGGGACACTGTGGAGGGACACATAATTCAGAGAGAGAAATAGAAGCACAATGCAGTGACAACAGGCAATGGCATTAACAATTTTCAGAGGATAATGGATCACAGAATCATCATAGAGACCAAATAATAAAGCATTTATTTATAAAACATGAGCAATGAAGAGCTGAGGCATGAGAGTAGATTCTATTTGAAATTAAAAATACGGATTTATGGAAGACAGTATTCCAAGGAGGGCCAGTAGACGGCCCAAGAAATAAACAGAAAAAATAAATGGGTAGGATAAAAACCTTCCCTGTGACCACTTATGATTGAGGGTAACTCAAATTGTCTATGAGTAAGATACTGGAAGTTAGAAGTAGGATATATAAAGCATTAAAGTCAGCCAATTGTACATTCGTTATTATTACTCTGTAATAGGGTTTATACTCTTCTATGGGCAATGATAATATTTTAGTATCCGTGGCCATATTGAGGCTGTGAGAGGCATGTTAATGTGAATGAAAATTTCAGTTTTGAGCCATTCTACTCCTCAAAAAGGCTTGGTTTTCTCTTAATTAACAGAATGACAATCAAGGGACGTTTTTACAATTCACAGAAAAACTAAATCACAAGTTTTCTCAACAGCATACACCTTATATGATATTTCCAGACCTCAAGGATTCTGTTGCTGTTACTTCCTGAAGTGAAACCACGTCGCTCCACTGCTCCTGTCTGCCCTTCACTGTGTCCTTGTAATTCTTTTGGTTTTGTCTTTCCTGCTTTTTGTGCACCAAACAAGATTGCTAGGAATATTGCTGTCACCAGTCATTGATGTGAATTCAACCCAAGTAAACAATTGCTAAAAGTACAACTTCACAGCCAAGGGTGGCTGCGTTCTCAGAGATGGCGTTACGCACGTAGAGAAAGGCACCCAGGACGTGGAGCAGAATGTTTACCTTTGTGATAGTTAAGATTCTGAACTGGGCAAGTTAATTTTAGAGTTTTAACTACTGGGAATTGTCTTCTTGCAATTTCAGAAGCATCAGTTTAAAAATGCTTTAATTGATTATACGTGGAATCTGCAGGAAAGGCAAGCTTATGGCTTAATCAACAAAGAATTCTCTGAAGAAGCATGTATACAATATCATTATATCTCTGTTTTAGTTGAAATAGCTACATTTTGATGCTGAAGACTATCCATGGAATGTGGTCATTACATTAGAATGTATCGATTGATAGCCATCTGTAACAATGTATGAAGTCTGCCCAGAAGGTACCCAGCCATGTAATATGAAAAGGAGACATTTATTGAAGAAGATACAAAAAACTTTGTACATAAGACAATGATGCCTCAGTCCCCCTCAACGTAGGCACCTTGGGACCTCACACAGTTCTCTCAACATCTCCTCCACCATTCAAAACACTGAAAATTTTTTTGTTAGAATCGCCATCAGCTGCCTTGTCTTATTTTCCAGTATCTTATCGATGTTCTGAAATCTCTCCCCTTTCAAAAGTGATTTTAATTTTGGGAAAAGCCAGAAGTCATAAGTCTGGGTTGTAGGGGGCTGAGTCACCTGGGTGACTTGATGTTTTGCCAAAAGCTCTTCACAAGACATAATGCATGAGTGGGTGTGTTGTCATGATGAAGCTGCCAATCACCAGTTGCCCATAGCTGTGTCATATAAATAGTTTCCATGGAGCAATGTTCAAGCTTAATACAAAGTTTGATGCAGATTTGTTGTTTTACTTGCTCAGTTGTTTTGAATGTGATGCTCACTCAACAGTGTCTACAGTGCCCACCACTAGTACAGTGAAGTCATCATTGTTCACACAAGCACATTTCAGTCCACTTTCCTTGGCTACCAGTTTACATCAGTGTCACACAAACCATTCTCATTATGTTAGCAATGGCTTGACTTTTTCTGGAGAGACCTTATATACCAAATTATTGCTATGCATTAATAGCAAACTGTAATAATATTGTCAGGTATGGGAATAAATGATAAACAATTATTTGACTTTAATGATATGTTTGGCAGAAACTTTCAATATTTTATTCAGATCTATGAGCAAGCAGTGTGGGCATGTCCACATGTTAATCATTTATGAGGTGGCAAAACTGCTTCTGTAGACTGCACCAAATCAAAGTTTATACCACAAGTAACTAAAATGCATTAAACAAGTAAGCACGAAGAAGTTCCAACATTTCACTGCTAGGTTTTTATCATGCTGCTGAGTTTCACACCCATGCAAAAAAGCATCAGTAGAATTCACAAGGGAGGTTTGCTCTCTGTTTAGAAAGTGTAAAAGGATCTAATGAGTATTTTACTGATACTTTCAAAAGGCAAAGAGTGAATTGCAAGAAATACACATGAAGGCAACACTTCATGTTGCAATCTTTAGTTCAGAATTCAAAGGCGATTTAAGAAGGGTACACTTAGCTTATAATCAATTTTTCATTTCCATGGGATCCACTTACATGCCAACTCTTCTATAATTTCAGTTTGCTGTGTGGTTACTTTATGAAGTAATTGCATATTCATACACTATTTAAAATTGTTACTTTCCATTGTTTTTATTTCCATTTGTTTTAGTAATCCAGGTTTTTGGCTACATATTTGTACTGCCCTAAATGCATACCACTAAACGTATAGGATTTTTCCAGTTCCTTACTTAACACAGGATAAAAAAGAGTGACTTTAATTTCTACCAGGGCAGATACAAGTAATACTATATACTAGTACTTACCAAAATAAATATATTGTTAATAGTTAAAAATGCCATGTAAAATAAACAACAGCTGAATCTGTCTGCACGCCAGTTTAATTCATTTTTGCACAAAAATGTACATATACACACTGTGCATCTAAGTATGTGCTACTTGAGTTACATAAATGTATTTATTACTCTTTAATTGGTTTATAAGTTAATTCAGTGTAAAATTATCATAAAGGGAATATACAATTAAATTAGCAAATGGAGATATGTTTACTGTGCACTGTATTTTGTCTGTTTGGAAAAGAAATGAAAATGTGAATTAGATACTTGAATACCTTAAAGTATTTAAAGGGGATTAGAAATGTGAAACCATCCAAGAATTCACAGCAGAGAATTTTCTATCTGTATGACCTTGCTACATAGTATCTTGTGTCGTATGTGCTGATTATTCCAGTCTGATGTTGTTACTCAAAATCCAGGTGTGAATTTATTATTATTCCTCTGTTACCTTGGAAATAAGAAATAGTCTCCATTGATCCAAACCAATATTGATAGTTGCTCTTCAGAAACTGGCCCTTGATCTTCATTAGCCATGTTGATACTCTGTGACTCACTCCTCACCCCAAACCGTGGGGTAGCTCATGGATTTAGGTCTACATCACTTACATACACTAGACAAGTCAGAACTATTTTCTCTGAAATTTTTTTAAAGATTTTATTTATTTATTTTCAGAGAGAAGAGAAGGGAGGGAGATACAGCAATGTATGGTTGCCTCTCACATGGCCCTCACCGGGGACCTGGCCCACAACCCAGGCATGTGCCCTGACTGGGAATCGAACCAGGACCCTCTGGTTCCCAGCCCGCACTCAATCCACTGAGCTACACCAGCCAGGCTATTTTCTCTGAAATTTTTAATTAGAATGCTTTCATATTGAGTTTGTGGTTAACGGTGGAACTGGGAATTAAAACAAAATTTGAGGTGCTATGGGAAAGTCATATTCCTCTATTAATCCCAGAGAAAGCAAACCTGTAGAGAGAGAAACACGGACAGTAGCTGGTCAGAGAGAAGTTTCCAGTTCGTAATATCAAGTCTCTTCCTGGAGTCTGGCTGCATTGGAGACATTGGGTTCTGGGAGGAAGAGCGCATTTCTATCTCCAGTTCTCCCCTTTGGCTCAACTAAAGATGGTTTACCTTGTTTGAGAAAAAAAAATCCTAACTAATGGAAAATTACTCAACTGAATAATGAACATTGTGACTTATGCACAAAAATCTAGTGGCATTATATAGGAATAGGTTGGAGAAAAGAAAAACAGGATAAGTTTAATTAAAATCAGGAGAGGAACGAATGAGTCTCTATTATGAAATTCCTAGTGTCTCTCTTTTCATAAGTCCTCACCCCCAATAGGAGTCTGTGATTGTATTCAGTAGAGTATTGCAGTTGTTGTTATTTCCTTGAGCTATTTTAATAGTAAATAATAAAAGAGCATCTTCTATTTCAAACAAAGCAAATAAGATTAGGCTCAACCATCCCTCCATTACTTGTAAGATTCACAATCTTGGGAAACTATTTAAATGGTATGGATAAAATGTCCCCTAAATTAAAGACATTTATTTAAAATGATATGAATGATTTGGAAAATGCAGGATTAATATTGGCTAGTCAGAATGAAGTGTGATTACTTTGGAAAATAATCTCTCAACATTTTTAAAAATTAACTATTTTTATAAGAGGAGTTTTGTTTACAGAAAATTGAACAGGAAGAACTGAGAGTTTCTCCGTACTCCTCTCCTCCTTGCCTGCATTTTCACATTATTAACAAGATACGCACTAGAGTGTTACGTGTGTTACAATTGATGGACCAGTAATGATACATTATTTTGTTTTACATTAGGACTCATTCTTTGTTTTGTACAGTCCAATGTGGTTTTTTTGAAACTTTTAATTTATGTATTTATTTTAATTTTTAGCTTTTTAATCCTCACCAGAGAATATATCTTTCGATTTTAGAGAGAGAGAAAGGGAGAGAGACATCAATGTGCCAGAGCCCATTGATCATTTGCCTCCTGGGCTCACCCTGCACATCAATGGGGGAATCACACCCGCAACCTAAGTGTATACCCTGACTGGGGAGCGGGTGGGGAGGATTGAACCCATAACCTTCTGGTGTACGGGACAATGCTCTGACCCACTGAGCAACCCAGCCAGGACTTTTAAACGTTTTAAATAGTAACTTCACTTCAAGTAAATTCTTAACATTCTTATTTTTAAAATACCACCCATTGACTTTTTCAATCACCCTTCTCTTTTACTATATGCAAAACTGTTCATAAGGGAAAATGTTCATACTGGGTATCAGGAGGCCCTAGAGAATATGTGTCTAATTCATGACAGGGGAACACATTTCTATATTACGCTTAGCTTTGTGTCACATAATTTCAATAAATATGATTTATCCTCTGTGTTTATTCTTGAACCAATGCAATATTTTTTTAAAGTCATTTTAAAAATATATTCAAGAAGTAAAAAATAATAGACTGAACTGTTGAAAATGAAAAATGACAATGGGTAACAAATCTCATTGGACTCTCCCAATGCCTCCATTTCTTTTCAACTGTTTAGAACAAAACAGAACACAGCAAAAATAGCTTTGGTATGTTTGAATTCAGGGTTTTGGGATTTTTGTGGGGGTTTTTGTTACCTTGGGACTTTCTAACGACCATTGATGTTAAAGCTTAGAACTGTTTAGAACAAAAACAGAACACAACAAAAATAGCTTTGGTATGTTTGAATTCAGGGTTTTGGGTTTTTGGGTTTTTTTTTTTTTTTTTTTTGTTACCTTGGGACTTTCTAATGACCATTGATGTTAAAGCTTATAATTCTAAATATCATTATTATTGAATCTTTTGTGAACTATTGTGAAAGCTCAGACAAATGAAGCTATCAGTACCTAAATGATTCCACATAATGATTTCAAAACGAATCCGAGCCTACATTTGAGGATAAAGAAACATTTGCCATCTCAGGCTAAGCACTGTCAACGGGAAAGAATATAGTGCTGCATTAGAAATATAGTTAAATGCGTTTGAAAATAGAAACACGATAGTGACTGGCAGAAAAGAAAGGGGAAACTCAAACTTTGAGGAGTGGCAATTGTTCTGGATAAATTTAATTAGCAGAAGCATAAAGTACCTCAGAAATTCAACTTATGGTAATTAAAGGAAACTGCTTTTAAGATGTGCCTTAATTTCCAGGGCTTGTCTGTTTCTAAAGACTTTGTGACTTGGAAGGTGGAAATATCTTCCCCTGTGCTTCTCCCAATATATGACATTGACAATATTCTCAGTTCTTCAACTAGAAATTATTAACAATATACTTCTATTTCCTGGTCTTTCAAGAAACCCTGTGTTAGACGACACTATTACAACCCACATATCAACTCACACACTTCCACATGCCCTGCCTTTGTTATATATCTGTGAGCCCCTTCTGTCCACTTGATAGTTGTTTTTATTATTGTCAACTTGTTAATGTTTATACTCTCTCCTAGTACCAAGTGTTCTGCCCTTTTCCTGAAAGTCAATTCTCAATGTTGAAATAGAAATAAATGGCATTTATCTTACTGTGATTATGCACTTATTTTTCATTATTGGTCAAGCAGATTGCTGGGGCTTCATTTTTTTTCTCTATGGATAATATGTCAAGACTTATGGAGCACTTGAAAGAGAAATGTTCAAGAATCAACACTGAACTTATTCTCTTTCTTCATTTTTATATTTTTAATGTTTTTATTTTTATAATTGTGCCATATTATAATGTTTTATATTTGAGTTGAATTTATTTAAAATGTCAATGTAAGAAACACCTAAACTTGTATTTTCATGGGTTTATTTGTACCAAACTGATGACAATTGCTGGGAAGCAAAATCTCAATGAACTGAGAAAATGTTCTGGAAAATGGCAGTTTTGCACATTAGTTTATACAGTATAATCAAAATGTTCTCAGTCTCCATGTAGCAGTCCAGGATCTCATGTGCCATGCTACACTGTCCCAGGGGCTGAAGTCCAGGGAAACACATGTTTCAGCGTGGGACCCTGCCACTAAGAGTGGGCTCCATCTTCTGCAGGGTCTAAGCTCCTGGCGGATCCTGCATCTCCTGGTCCCACGAGTGCTCCTCTCCATGTAGGAGCTGGGCCAGAGGCCCAGAATATCCAAAAGCTAAAAGCCCAGAGAGAGAGAGCTTGCACAAAGCTCAAAGTCCTGTACCAAAAACTCCCACAGCAAGAGAATGATTCCTGCCCTGGCTAGTGTAGCTCAGTGGATTGAGTGCTAGCCTATGAACCAAAAGGTTGTTGGTTTGATTCCCAGTCAGGGCACATGCCTGTGTTGCAGGTCAAGCCCCCAATAAGGAGCGTGAGAGAGGCAACCACACAGGGATGTTTCTCTCCCTCTCTTCCTCTCTATCTCCCTCCCTTCCCCTCTATCTAAAAATAAAGAAATAAATCCTTAAAAAAGTGATTTATCTGTGCTAAGCACATGAAAGACAGCATGAGCCTTTCTGATGTTAAGTCCCGCTCTCATTAAAAACACCTCAAAACGGATAGCCCTGCTTCCCTCTGCCAAACCAGTTTCAGAACATGTCACTCAAAAGTATTGTCCTTCAGAAATGCAGAAGTCTGCAGCTCAGCATTCCTGGTCACAATTCACCTCCAAACATCTCTCACATATGTGCTCCTGCCTGAGTTCTTCTCACAGTGTCCATTTCTCTCCTCCAGAGCTGCCTTTATTCCAGCCATCAGCTTACCAGTGTGTCCATGTGCTTGGTCAGGCAGGTCTCCCATAGCATGACCAGCTTTACCACCATCTGCAGACCTCCAGACCTTGTGTTTCTCAGTGCACTCCAATTTTAAAGCTTGGTTCAGAACTTCCTGAAGTGTTAGTGTCCACCATTTTTGTCGGCTCCCCAGTGTCTTTGACCCTCTTTAAGCTGCCATCTTTAGTCAGGGCAAGAGTTCTGAGCCATGAACTGGCATCCAGGATGGACACTGCCCCCTACAGCTCACACAAGCACTGTATGAGCTTCTCCCCTACTCTATCTCAAGTCACTCTGCTGAGTCATTCTGGTTCTCACAGTCACACACAATTTGCCCCAGGCAACAGCCTTCTCCCACAGCTACTCCCTTCAGGAAAGGACAGTTGTTAATTGTCCTTTGTTATGCAGTGTGCTTCAAATGCTGTACATTTTACTCTTCGGGTATTCTTTCCCTCCCTCCCACCCCCACCACGCCTTTGTGCAGGATTTAGGGGAATGGTGGTGTTCTCCTGCTTTCCAGAGACCAATGCTCTGACATACCTTGTTACAATTGTAGTCATGGAAACATTTTTCCTTCATTCCTCCTAGATTATTTGGCATGTCTAACAATTAAATTGGCATAAAACAAACTAACAAGAGAAAAACAAATTTCATTCCATATGTATGGTAGCCCCATAAAAATATGAGACAAAGACAGTTAGGCAATTGAGCCTTACATACTCTCCTGGGCTAAGGAAAGAAATAGAAGTGTGGAGCTTCAAAAGGCAGGAAAGCATTCACAGGAAGATGAGAAGAACAGGCATTTGGTAATCCGATATTTGCCCTTTTATGCAGAAAAGTATTTTTAAAAAAGATGTATCTGGTAACAGCTTTCTTTCTCATACAGAAATGATATTATGAAAATGGCTTTTATATTGCATTTTAGATCTCTTGCATTCCATACCATTTGCAACCTAAAATCATGAAAGTGTCAGAGAGCAGACTGAGGATTAGTAATAACTTTTCTTTGTAAAGTAAAATTATGACTATAATTATATTCAGAAAATGTAAAAGAATAAGATAGCATTTAACTTTGAAAATGATACATTATTGCCCAATTGCATTTATTTCCTTATATCACTAGAATTAGATACAAAAGTAATATAAAAATTCTTTATAAAGATTTTAATGTGTATAATGTTTATTTGAAAAATAGCAAAATATTCTGCAATTTATTTTTTGGACATGTTTTTACAAGATCATACAGATAGGCAAGTGCCCATTATTTAGTACCATACCATTATTTAAACTCAAGATGACACATATATGTTAATTATTTTTTTATTAAAAGAAAGCATTTGAGGTGAGATGCTGAAATTATATTTCATAAGCTCTTACCTGTAACATCATGTACTTATAAGTTTTCAAGAATTGGCATTTGAAGTAATACAAAGATGGACAAAACAACCAGTTTGAGTCAATAAGGATATGGATTCAAGGTCAAAACTTTGGATACTTACCAAAGATTTGGAAACTGGAGACTCAGGCTTTTAAGAGTTATTAAATATTTAACAGTTATTAGCCAAAAGCTTCTAGCAATTTTGTTTGCTACAAAGAACTTTGCTTTAGTGGCTTCATATTAAAAACATCTTAGGGGTTTTGATTGATTTATTCAGGGTGATTTTAGTTTGTTTAGGCAAAAATGGTAACATGATACCTGTGTCTAGGTTGTTTGAATTTATTTGACGACACAGTGATATGGCATTAGGCCTTAGAAAGTGTACAAATGGACACAGGTAAAGGACATCACATGGGATAGACTTTATTTTGTTATATAGTTTTATCATCACTACATTATAAATTCAATGTTAAAATGAATTAAAATGACATATTTACATTCTGGCCAGTGGGTATAGCACCCCAAATGAGGTAGAATCAAGATAATCACACATCTGAAATACAGTGCATCTCAAATTGAAGTAATTATACTTCCCCCAAATCCTACTGTGTTTTGAGTCTTTGTTCAAATGTTCTGGAATCACCATTTGACACAATTCTCTGATGTATATGAGCTCTCTGTGGACCTGCCAAGGAAAATCAGATCTGGACAATAGTTAAAAGGGTGAAAACAGGTTTTACTCAGGAAATATTGCAACAGGTGAAGAAAAGACCTCAGTGCAGAACTGGGCTCAATTCTGAACATAGAAAGAAAAAGCGGGGATTTACAGCCAAGGAGCAGATTGAGTGGTCAGTAAATGGAAAATTTCTGGCTAAACAGATATAACAGGACTCATGCTGAAGGCACACCATGCTTATCCAATATCATGTGAAGGAAGGTGAAAGATGAGGGATTTAATGTAATATTGAGGTGATCATATATTGAAGTAGGAGGTCTTGGCTAAACCCATTTTTCTTAAAATCAATCAATCAAAAACAAACATGGAAATCTGGAGGTCAAGGCCTAGTTGTGAAGAGCATTCAGAGGAGCCTAACTAGAATTCGATCAAGGGTGGAATCTTTGTCTGACCCATGGCACTTCATTAATATTGCTCCTGTACTATTGTTCCCAGTGATTTTATTATATTCTGTGTTCCGCATCATAGTGAGAGGTTAATTTAGGTCAGTGGTTCCCAACAGGGATAATTTGTCCTCCAATGGACATTTGGCAAATCTGGATTGTTTTTGGTTGCTACTGGCATCTGCTGGGCAGAGGCCAAGGATGCTGCTGAACACCCTGCAGTGCGCAGGGCAGTAAAGAACAATCTTTTTCAAAACATCAATTGTGCTAAAGTTGAAAAACCCTACAATAGATCAAGAATCGTATCCTACTGTCATATTCTTGAAATTCTTCTGGGTGTATGGTTCATATACACACTACAGATTTTATACATCAGTGCTTGAGAAAACTGTAAGTTCAATAGTTTACTAGATGTAGCTCATGGCTTTCACATATTATCATGCATTTTTATGCAATAAGATCAATTACTTTATTTACTTGGTTCTTTTATTATAAAATTTATTTACAAGAACACTGCATGTATTTATTAATTATGCCACATGTTATATGCTATAATAGAGAGGTTCAAAGTCTAGAAGGTTTAATAACATAGACTTTTTTTTTTTCTTTAACAGTCTGAAGCTAAGCAACCCAATAAAGAGGGTGGTCTAATCATCAGTGTGTTTCCTGGGTAGCTGTTCTAGGTCTCTTCTCTCTTAGCCAGTTGCGGGGGAGGAACTTGGTGAGCACATGTGAATTTCCCAGTGGAAACATGGTCTAATATCCTTTTTGTCTAAATCTGGGGCAATTGATCACATCAAAGCTGAGAAATGTCATTTCATGGAAGGCCATGGCAGTGCTAAATTCAGGAGTTATAAAGAAATGGATATAGGTTAGAACAGCAATCTTTGGCAACTGAATTAAGGTAAAGTTTAAAAAAAAAACAGAAAATAATGACTACTATTAATTTTCAGATTATTGATTTCTAGTCTTTTTTATTCATATTGTAATACAATATATTAGTTCTATATTCAGATATTTTAAATATTTTATCATGGCCAACACTTTATGTAAGTGAACAGTCTTCAAGAAATTAAAGCCTTTTTGTATATTTTCTATTTTTATTTATTTTATTTTTTAAAGGTTTTATTTATTTATTTTTAGAGAGAAGGGAAGGGAGGGAGAAAGAGAGGTAGAGAAACATCAATGTGTGGTTGCTTCTCACGTGGCCCCCACTGGGGATCTGGCACACAAACCAGGCAAGTGCCCTGACTGGGAATCGAACTGGTGACCCTTTGCTTCGCAGCCCACATTCAATCCACTGAGCTACACCAGCCAGGGAGCAAAAAATAAAAATAAAAAAAAAAATAAAAATAAAAAAAAAAATAAAATAAAATAAAAATTGAAGCCTTTAATGAGTACAAAGTGTTTCATAATAAAGTTGTGGTGTTATTTTCTCAACCATTAATTCTTTATAGCTATATGAGTTTGTTTGTTTGTTTGTTTTTATCATTTGCTGTTACACAAATCACTAATGAACATGCTCTCACACAGATGTGCCACCCTCTGTGATTATATTTTTGGTAGCAATTCTTAGAAGTAGAATTTGTGGAACAAATGGTGTAAGTAAGCATTTAAGAAAATCTTATGGCACATTACTAACTGCCTTTCAGAATTGTCATACCAATTTACACTCCATCAACAAATGTAGGAGGCTGTATATGTCACTAAATCTTTGCCAACAATTGTATCACTGCTAAAATAATTGTCAATTTGATAAGAGAAAATATATTGTTTTTTTCTTTTTAAATTACCCTTTAAACATTATAGTTGCTATATTCAAATATTTATAGTTTCAATTGCTGTGTATTAAATTGTTATTTTTGTCTTTACAGAAAATTGTTTTCCATTTTGTAGGTAAAAATATTACATTTGTTTAAAAACATTATGGTTTTAACTTAAATCAATGAGTAAATCTCAAGACATATCACTAAACTAGTTGCCAGTTCCATTCATTTTTTTCATCTTTTTCTTTTCCCCCCCTGAGTTGCACAATGTATCCAGTAAATAAATAAATATAATTTGATGACGGTTACTCCCATTTTACTACTGTCTCGCTAGGGTTCCTTTCTGCACCCTGCCTCCCTGTGACCCACAAAATATTATCCACACTGATAAACAGAGAAAACCTGGAGAAGCCAAGAGTTAAGAGACAGAAACTAAATTAATTCCATGCAAGAATGAATAATGATTGAATGAGGGGACTGAAATTGTGGAACCAAATCGAAATAAGATCAAAGCAGCATGAATTGGGGAACAAATTGCTAGAAACCCTCCTCCTGGATACGCTTGCTCAGCTTGCATTCATGAGATGTTAAGAGGAGGGGGTTTGAGTGCAATGACCCAGATTTGAAATTTTCAGAATAAAATGAGAAACTGATGTCCTTCAGCCACAACCATCAGAAAATCAGTATGTTTCAGTTTTAATTAGAATCATGTGTGCCTACTGTCTGTGCCAAATTATTTCTCAATGCTAATATATAAGATGAGCTGGTTTAACATTTAATTGGTTTATAATAATACATCCTGCATGCATGGTGCATGTGAGAATACATTCACTTGATCATAATAATTCCACAGCTGACTATGAATGATATATACCACTTTTTGGTTATATATCATTTATACTCATTCATCATATTCAGCTTCTTAAGAAATAATGTTTGCTGGAATGCATGGCAATCTCCTGACTAAGTGACATTTATGGAAATTTCAATGTATACAAATTCTGATTCAGTGCAAGCACATTCAGAATTAGTCACATTTGGATACATTACTTACCAAAAGCTGTGAAAATAATATTTAAAAGTAAGTTAACATTATTTGTAAGAAAAGAAATCATTTTTATTTAACATATTCTTAACATAATAATATTAAAATACATATATATCAGGTCACTCTCTCTCCTGAGAGAAACACTTTCCAGTATCTATTTATTTACATTGGTGCCTCTTTAGAAAACCAGCTTAATATGTATTTGTGGGTTGTTTTCTACATTTTCTATTTTCTTCCTTTGATTTATTTATCTATCCTTTGCCAATGTCTCAGCTAGTATAGCATATCATATAAAATACCAGTGAGTCCTGAAGTCACATCATGTACTTTCTCAAATTTTGTTCTTACTTTTCAAAGAAGTTTTGGTGGCTATTTTAGGTCCTTTATATATCCATATACATTTTAAAGTTAATTTTGCAAATTCTACAAAAAAGCCTGACAGAACTTTGGCTGAGGTTGAGTTGTTTCCGTAGATTACTTTGAAGTACTCTGGCATCTTTAAGATACTGAGTCTGACATGCTTTGTAGGAGACGTAGCACATATTTTATGTAATGTCTTTCTAAGTGTTCTATGGTTTTGATATTATACTTTTTAAATTTTAATTTCATTTGCTACTTTTAATTAGAAATACAATTGATTTACATTTTAAATATTTATTGTACATAATTTCAAATTTACAGAAAAGTTATAAGTCTCAAAGATGCATTTATCCAGATTCGCCAAGTCTCTACATTTCTTCTCATAAATTGTATACATTATACATTCTAAATATTTATTTTATGTAATTTCTAATTTACAGAAAAATTGCAAGTCTCAAAGTCTCATTTATCCTGATTCATCAGTTCTCCACATTTCTTTTCATATGTTGTATATATTTTTTCAGAATCATTTGAGATAACTTGCCACTTTACTCTGAATTAATTCAGTGTGTAAATCCATTGGTCAAGGACATTCTTTTACATGACCACAGAGTAATTATCAAAATTATGAACTATACCATATACATCATGTTATTATCTGAATTCAGTCCATTCTCATATTTTGTCAATTGTCCCATTAATATCCTTAATGGCTATTTGCTTTCCTAGTCTAAGATCATGCATTATATTTAGTTGTCACTTAATTTTAATCTAATTTAGCCTGGAACATTATGTCTTTCTTGATCTTGACATTGTAAAAATATAGCCTTTTCTTTTCTTTTTTTTTTTTTTTTTTTTTTTTTTTTTTTTTTTTTTTTTTTTTTTTTTTTTTTTTTTTTTTTTTTTTTTTTTTTTTTTTTTTTTTTTTTTTTTTTTTTTTTTTTTTTTTTTTTTTTTTTTTTTTTTTTTTTTTTTTTTTTTTTTTTTTTTTTTTTTTTTTTTTTTTTTTTTTTTTTTTTTTTTTTTT